>JASVEL010009866.1:0-111907 GCA_032618575.1 Nicotiana noctiflora
TGATTTGTTTGACCAGCTCCAGGGAGCGAGGGTGTTCTCAAAGATAGACTTGAGGTCAGGCTACCATCAGCTGAAGATCAGGGCGGCTGACATTCCTAAGACAACCTTTCGCACTAGATATGGGCATTATGAGTTCTTGGTCATGTCCTTCGGGTTGACCAATGCCCCAGCAGCATTCATGGAGTTGATGAATCGGGTATTCAGGCCTTACTTAGATCCGTTCGTGATAGTCTTTATAGATGACATCCTGGTATACTCCCGCAGCCAGGAAGAGCACGAGCAGCACCTCAGAGTGGTTCTTCAGACTCTGAAGGATAATCGACTATATGCCAAATTTTCGAAATGTGAGTTTTGGCTAGAGTCAGTGGCATTATTGGGCATATTATGTCAGGTGAGGGTATTAAAGTGGATCCCAAGAAGATTGAGGCAATTCAGAGTTGGCCACATCCTATTTTAGTGACCGAGATCAGAAAGCTCCTCGGGTTAGCAAGTTACTACCAGCGATTCGTGCAGGGCTTTTCATCTATTGAATCACCTCTAACCAGGTTGACCCAGAATGATGCTCATCTCTGTTGGTCCGATGATTGTGAGGCGAGCTTTCAGAAGCTCAAGACATCCTTGACTACAGCACCAGTGTTGATACTACCTACGGGTGCAGGGCCTTATACAGTTTACTGTGACACATCTCGTACAGGGCTTGGACCGGTGTCGATGCAGGATGGTAAGGTTATTGCTTATGCTTCAAGGCAGTTAAAAATACATGAGAAGAATTATCCAGTTCATGATCTTGAGTTAGCAGCAGTGGTTCATGCCTTAAAAATCTGGAGGCATTATTTATATGATGTGATGTGTGAGGTGTACACTGATCACAAAAGCCTACAGTACTTGTTCAAGCAAAAAAAGTTGAATCTACGACAACGGAGATGGTTAGAGTTGCTGAAAGACTATGATGTTACTATCTTATATCACCCAGGTAAGGCCAATGTGGTGGCCGATGCATTGAGTAGAAAGTCTGCCAGCATGGGTAGTCTCGCATTCATTCCGGTCAGTCAGAGACCATTTGCTCTAGATGTCCAAGCCTTAGCCAATCAGTTTGTGAGACTAGACATCTCCGAGCCTAGCAGGGTGTTAGCCAGCATGGTCGCTCGCTCATCTCTATTAGAGCGGATCCGTGTGAGGCAATTTGATGATCCTCATTTGCGTGACTTGGGAGATACAGTATAGCGGGGAGGTGCCACGAAGGTAAATCTAGATGATGATTGAGTATTTCTATTGCAGGGTCGAGTTTGTGTGCCCAATGTTGAAGGGATTCGAGAGTTGATCTTAGCGGAGGCCCACGGTTCGCGGTATTCTATTCACCCGGGTGCCGCGAAGATGTAACAGGACTTACGGCAGCACTATTGGTGGCGCAGGATGAAGAAAGATATCGTTGCGTATGTCGCTCGGTGTCTAAATTTTCAGCAGGTGAAATATGAGCACCAGAGGCCTGGTGGTGTATTCTAGATAATCGAAATTTCCGAGTGGAAATGAGAGCGGATCACTATAGACTTCATTACTGGACTTCCTTTGACTCGGAGGAAGTTTGATGCTATTTGGGTCATTATTGATAGGCTGACCAAGTCAGCACACTTCATTCCAGTATCCTGTCTCCTACTCATCGGAGAGGTTAGCAGAGATTTACATCAGAGAGATTGTTCGACTTCACGGGGTGCCGGTATCTATTATCTCCGATCGGGGTACACAGGTTACCTCGCGGTTCTGGAGAGTGGTCCAGCAGAAGTTAGGCACCCAGGTTCAGCTGAGTACATCTTTTCACCCCTCAGACGGCTGGTCAGTCCGAGAGGACTATACAGATTCTAGAGGACATGCTTCGAGCCTGTGTCATTGATTTTGGAGGCTCGCGGGACCAGTTTCTGCCATTAGCAGAGTTCGCCTACAACAACAGCTACTAGTCTAGCATTCAGATGGCCCCGTATGAGGCATTGTATGGTAGGCGATGTCGATCACCAGCAAATGCGAAGTTGGCAGGATTGAGTATTGGTTCGCAAATGCGAACTCCTGATCGCAAATGCGACGGGTGTCCAGGACTGCTTGGGTTCGCAATTGCGAACATAACCTCGCAATTGCGAGGCCTTCAATAAATCGCCTGGCTTCGCAAATGCGAAGCTCTTGTCGCAAATGCGAAGGCCCCTTTGTCCCAGCCAGGTTCGCAAATGCGAGGCCTGTCTCGCAAATGCGAGAGCAGCAGACCCCAAACCTGTAGTGTTCGCAATTGCGAACAAATGATCGCAGTTGCGATATCCGCAGCTGTGCAATTTTATACTTAACGAATTTTAAAGCTCATTCTTCATTCTTTCAAAAACCCACACACTATACACGAACCCTCAAGAACAAATTCACTCCAAAACAATTGTAAGTCACTTTTTACTCAATTCTTTTAATTCCTAACAACATTAAACATGTTTTTCAATAAAAATCAAAGGTTTTCATGGTAGAAATTCTTGTTTTTGGGTAGAACCTAGGGTTTTCATGAATTGGGCAATTGGACCTCGGATTGAGGTCCGATTTTGAAACAAATCATATATTTGAACTCGTGGGGGAATGGGTAACCGGATTTTGGTCCGAACCCCGAGTTCCGACCACGTGGGCCAGGGGCGTTTGGGAAATTTTGGGGTAAACTTTGAGAAAACCATTTTAGGCATTCAAACCAAGTTATTTAGTATTTATTAATGTAATGGAATCAATTGCGATTAGATTCGAGCTAGTTGAAAGCGGAAATTCAGGGAAAAAGCTATAATTGAAGAATAATTTGGACTTCAAGGCTAGAGGTAAGTGTTTGTTCTATCCTATCTTGAGGGAATAGGATTATGTGATATGTTCTATGTGCTATGTGATCGAGTGCGGTGTATAGGCTGTGGTGATGAGCATCCATACACTGACATTTTGCATGACCGTGAGTCATTGTTAATACTTGTTGTGAGATATTTTTAAGATAAATTGTTGAACCCTTGCCGGGTTGTGGAATTGTTATTATTCTCCCTTGCCGGGACTTGTTGTGAAGTGAGATATTGATTGCCCTTGCAGGGACTTTGTTGAAATGATTATTGTGTCCCTTGCCGGAACGGTTCATGATTTGTTGTTTTCTTTCTCTGCCCTTAACCGTGATTGTTATTTGGGTGAGGAAGAGTGATAATGCACGAAGGGTGATGTCGTGCCATGTTTTATTGTTTATGCACGAAGGTTAATGCCGTGCCTTGTTATTGATTATGCACGAAGGTTAATGCCGTGCCATGTTATTGATTATGCACGAAGGTTAATGCCGTGCCATGTTATTGATTATGCACGAAGGATCATGCCATGCCTTGTTATTGAACCATGTACGAAGGATCATGCCGTACTATGGATGTGAGGATGAGAGTAAAAGCACGAAGGGTGATGTCGTGCACTTTATTTAAGTATTTGGTGAGGATGAGAGTAAAAGCACGAAGGGTGATGCCGTGCAACTATTTGCTATTTCATTGACTTGACATTACCTGTTTCTCATTATACTTGTTTTCCTTGTTGAATTGATGACTGTTACTAACTGTTGAGTTCTTTTGTGACATTCCTTGTTGCGTTGTTACTTGATTTTTTATTATTATCTTGTAGTGTACATATATATATAGAACTGCACAGGTTTATGTGGGTATCTGGTCCTAGGCTTGTCACTACTTCGCCGGGATAGGTCAGGCACTTACCAGCACATGGGGTCGGATTGTGCTGATACTGCACTTCTGTGCATTTTTGCACAGGTCCAGGTTTTGATCAGGAGCAGCAGCAGTAGAGCCTTGCGTGGGAGTTGAGCATATCGCGATCGAGGTAGCATGCAGGCGTCCGCAGGCCCGGCGTCTCTTCGTCTTATTTATGTTATTAGCTGTAGTCTCTTTGTTCCGAGGCAAACAGATTATGTTATTTTCTTTCAGACCTTTATGTGTAGTATTCAGTAGTAGTTCGTGAGTTGGTGACTCCACGTCTTGGGTAGAGGATTCCAGTATTGTGTTACCTTGAAATTGTTTATCTCTATTTTGATAAAGTCTTCCGCACTTATTTAATTAAGATTATGGTTTTGTTGATAAACTGAGTATGAAATATTGCTAAAAAACATGATAGTGTGAATAAAGTGGCTTGCCTAGCTACCACGAGTAGGCGCCATCACGATCCCGAAGTTGGGGGAAAATCCGGGTCGTGACAATATATGACTGGAAGGTACGATTGAAGTTAGTACGATCTTTAACTATCCTGGTATTCAACAATAAATTTAATCAAATGAGAAGCCTATTTATATCATAATCACACTAATATGGTGAAATATTAGTCATAGGTGATTTACTGTGGACATCGGCCTACAGTAAATCTTCTTTGGGATACTAGGACAAAATTACAATTTTGGTAGTATATAACTATGCCCAATTTTCCGAATATACAATCACATTCCCCTTTTGTATATAATGATTAATGACGTTATTTCAAAGACGTTGATGAGTTCATATCATTGATTATGATTACCATTATTCCTTTACGAGGACTGATCACGACACTATTTGTACATATTACCTAGTATATGAGCCTTAACATTTTGTATATATGTGGTATACTTTATCCGGTGTGATAGGATATACAGCAGGAACAACAACCACAATACCTAGCTATCATACCTAATCCAATCATTTGTATGTCCTGGGCATATTTTCTATATATTTACTCCCAATATATTAACTACGAGATACAAAAATGAATTTTTGAGTTCCATGCCATAAGTTGCATTGGCATAGAATTCCCTGACAAGCATTTTGTTGACGAGAGCAGGTTCCTGAAATTCTGCTACATATATATATATATATAGTCTTAGTGTACATAGTTACCAGTACTCACTATAAATATGATTATCTATGAAGAAACACAATGGTACAATGTCTATAAAACCCAACCACTTTACTAATCATATTCAATCCCCACTTTTCTAGATTTTATATTATACCACGATATATAATGAAGTATTCATATTAATAAGACATACCTAATAATGTTTTTAATATGACTTGAATATGTGTCCTAGTATATGAATGCATGACTCAAATACTTAGGTAATCTAAAAACTGATATTTAGATTATACGTTATAATTTACTAGGACGCATCGGTCATTATTTATAGGATCTAGGGCATAAAGACATAATGAACCATTGGCTACTAATATGATTACCTATGCATTTTTATATGTGTCAAATACTTGTATAGATGGGTCTTTGTATGTAAATTGCATAGTGTTTCCCAATTCCTAAATTTGAAAGCTCTGTTCCGTCGGGACTTATTAGTATAAGAACTTATTTAATAAGCTGATTGTAGTAATATTTCAATTACCAATATCAAAATATGATTTAGTTGATCGATCGAACTACGATGATTGGAATGAAGACAGACAGACTTCCGTGCGAAAGACAAAACGGCAAAACTTTATTATTTCATTGTATTATCCAGCTGCTACAAGAGGATATAAGTACACAAAGAGTTTGATAATATATGCAATTGATGTTCCGTCAATTAATCAACAGAGATAGCAAAGATATTTTAGCTGGTATCTTCCTCAATTGCTCAACTATGGAGTAATCATGAGCTTTTATTTTCTTTAGGAACTCCTGAGCTTATTCCTCGTTGACCGCTTTCTTCACATGAGTTGGATTTTCTTTCACAACGTCCGTCTTTCTCAAATCATCAGAAGCAACACATTGCCCAGACCGAGTCAAACCATGAGTTTCACAGATTTCCCCTTTTGACTTCTTTCCCTTTGTACATGATAGTTACCTTGTCATAATTCCAAGGTACATGCGATGCGATGTGAGATTATATCCCATGCGTACAAATATACCCTAATACAATTGTAGTATTAGTTGTCCACGATATATAAACGGACGTTCCTATGACTACTGTCACGCCCCAAATCGAGGGACATGACCGGCGCCTGACCAGGAAGCCCCAATCAAGCGGACCTGGGTGCCTTTCATTCCCACACGTTACCCCTGTGTTGATTGTTTCTCATTAACCAAATATAACTGATTTCTCATCATACAAACATAACCATGCGAGTGATTCATTAACGAGTTTATAGTTTTTACATCGCCCGACAAAATAAATACACAAGACTGGAATCCCACAGTTTACATGTCTACAGAGCCTCTAGGATACAAAAGGGAATACAATACTTGCCGGTAACAAGGCTCCGGCTATACCTTACAAAATCCAGAATAAAGTCCAAAATGAAAGTGGCATAAGCCACACAGGGCCCCGAGAAAGAAAAGGGCTCACCAAAACGGGCAGTGGAAGATGAAGAATACTACTGCCGACGAGCTGAAGTTGAAGTGCCTGCTACTGATCCACCTACAATCATAACACGAATGTAGCGCCCCCGGCAAAAGGGACATCTGTACACTAGAATTGTACTGGTATGTATGGACAAACTTTGTCCCAAGTAAACTCAAGCCATTAAATTACATCAACAATTAATTAAGCCAGCCAACCATGTTTTCCACATTTTCCTCATTTCAGATAATTCTCAACACAAAGCACGTTCTAAGATCAACAAATTGAAGAGTAACCAATCAATCACGTAAAACACAAGTAGTCAAACAAAGGGGCAATCAGTGCCCCACAGGTTGCAAACTCTCCTGCTGTCTCCTTTCACAATTTCACATCATTGATTTTTATATCAATTTTTCAATAGCGATTTCGATCGCTTTCCATCATTATTACCTCGTCCACCTTTATTACCTCAGCCACCCTTATCACCCCAACCCACACCTTATTTTCTCATGTTGCGGTGCGCAACCTGATCTCACCTTACAGTTTATAACACAACAATTACAAACAGCAGATAAGGCACTACACGCAATTACAACAAGTTCAAATAAACAACTTACAAATTGATTCATGTTCTCAATTACTTCTCAAACCAATATCGCAACCAAGTTACAATATTTCCAAAATCGATAATGTTCATACTGTCATGTTCAACAACTTACCACACCTCAAGTGTTTCTTTTCTTTTCCACAAGGTACCATATATGCTATCATAACTATTATTCACAATTCGTTACCAAATTCAACTCTCATTTGTCTTCCGGTTCAAATCCCATACCACATCACTCATAGTTCAATAGCAAATTTGAATATCCAACAACAACATCAAGAATTTCACATAATTTGTCAAATTAACACGAACCAAACAAATTTCACACATATGGGCGATTTCACAAGAATCAAAATTAGCCATAAATACCTGGTATCGAGTTTTCTTCCTTTAAATTCCTACTTTATGCTTACCCAAGCTATCCTATCTTTGTCGACCTTGTTCTTGAAGACTCTTACTTCTACTCACTTCTTTTTACTAAAAAAAATCAAGTTCAATAACCATGCATGAGTGTAAAATTCCATTTTCAAAAGCTATTATATGCAAACCTCTCTTTACCCATTTTAAAACTTAAAATTAGAGAAAATAGTTAGGGTTTTTACCTTGTAAAGATTGGGGAAGTTGAATCTTTGCCCTAGAATCCTTTGGACTAAATGGTTGGAACAATCTTTGAAGATGGAAGACTTCTCTCTCTAAAATCCCTCTCAGCTCTCTCTAATTTTGGTAAGATGATATGAGAAAATGAAGGTGAAAGGTGTTATATTAAAGAAGAGCTCGGGTCAAAATTTTACAAAAATCTGGGCCGGGTCAATTCTGCGGTCGCATCTGCGATCGCAGAATCAATATGCGGTCCGCATATTGACCGCAGAATTGCCCCAAAATTTACACAAGTTCTGTTATGGAATGCGACCAAAATGCGGTCCGCATTCTTGATCTGTGGTCGCAAAGTGCACCGCAGATTTGACACTCCAAATTGACGAGAAATTATGCGGTAGATCTGCGGTCCGCAGATCCATTATGCGATCGCATATCGACCGCATTTTCAACATGATTTTGGGAAACCTTCTGTTAAGCTCTGCGGTAGGAATGCGGTCCGCATAGCAGATCTGCGGTCGCATTCCTGACCGCAGAATTGACACTTTCTGGAAAAAAATTAATTCTTTAAAATTTTGAAACTTAAATCACTACAAAGGGTTCGAACCGCGGCGAGCTTGCGAGCCGTGAAGAATTCTACGCATTCCTAACACATTATTCGGACTATGACACCATAGCTACTAGGTTTTATGCACAAAAATTTTACGGGGCCTTACATCCTCCCCCCTTAAGATCATTCGTCCTCGAATGAGGATTTTGAAAATGAGTTGGTTTTGAAAGACATGATATGCAAACTATCAAAATTTTAACTAACTCTTATATTTTAGAAAAATTTCGCCAGAGTTTCCTTTGTATTATGGACATATCCACCTGTCAGAGGGCCCCCGAAACATATTACCAAACAACAATACACAATTACAACATTTTCCACAGCTTGTATACACTTTCTTACCTCGACGACTGCACATATTCTATCACATTGTTACAATTGCACATAAACTAGTCATTTCAATGAGTTCTTACCTTATGTAACCATCTTAATACACCATGTACACACAAACAAACCATTACCAATCTACACTTACTATTAGTTCTTTATTTAACACGTAAATCTTTATAAGGTTTTCATTTATCAAGAAAGGTTCAAGTGACCCAAGGTAACAACACATTTAACTTGTTACAACAAGAAGGAGACTTTACTAATACTAAGAGGGAAACAACTTGGACAAGACGATAGTTACTAGGAGTAGAAGGATCGCCTAATTTCTTCTAAGCTTGATCAAACAAATGGGGGTACTTTTCCTTCATCTCTTTCTCTGCTTCCCATGTGGCCTCCTCAACTTGTTGACTTCGCCACAATACTTTAACGGATGCAACTTCCTTATTCCTCAACTTACGGACTTGCCTATCAAGAATGGCAACTGGAACTTCTTCATATGACAAATCTTCATTAACCTCAATAGCCTCGACTGGCATGATGGTGGATGGATCTCCAATCACTTTCTTCAACATGGACACATGGAATACCGGGTGCACTGATGACATCTCGGGAGGCAACTCCAGCCTATAAGCAAGTTGACCAATCCTTTGAACGATCCGATATGGCCCAACATACCTAGGACTCAATTTCTCTTTCTTTCTGAATCGCATGACTCCCTTCATAGGAGACACCCTCAAGAACACCCAATCACCGACTTGAAACTCCAAGTCCCTTCGGCGAACGTCTGTATAGGATTTTTGACGACTCTGTGCAGTTTTCATCCTTTCCTGAATAACCTTAACTTTTTCCATAGCTTCGTACACCATATCTGGCCCTAGCAATTCCGCTTCACCTACTTCAAACCACCCGATTGGCGACCTACACCTTCTCCCGTACAATGCCTCAAACGGGGCCATCTGAATGCTAGCATGATAGCTGTTATTATAAGCAAATTCTATCAGTGACAAGTGTTCATCCCAATTACTTTTGAAGTCTAAGACACAAGCCCGTAACATATCTTCAAGCGTCTGAATAGTCCGTTCGGCCTGACCGTCGGTCTGCGGATGGAAAGCTATGCTGAGATTCACCTGAGTTCCCAAACCTTGCTAAAACGTCTTCCAAAAGTTAGCTGTGAACTGAGCCCCATGATCCGAGATAATAGAAAGTGGAGTGCCATGAAGCCTTACTATCTCCTCGATGTACAACCTTGCATATTGCTCCGCAGTATCAGTAGACTTGACTGGCAGGAAGTGAGCTGATTTGGTGAGTCGATCCACTATCACCCATATTGAGTCGAACTTACGCTGAGTGTGAGGTAACCCCACCACGAAATCCATATTGATCATCTCCCACTTCCACCTTGGTATTTCTATAAGCTGAGTTAACCCACCAGGCCGTTGATGCTCGGCCTTCACTTGCTGGCAGCTCGGGCATTTAGCTACAAAGCTTGCCACATCCCTTTAAATACCGTTCCACCAATAAATCTCCTTGAGATCATGATACATTTTCGTGGAACCTGGGTGCAGAATATCTGGAAATATGAGCCTCTACCAATACTCTCTCCCGAAGTTCGTCCACGTCCGTGACACATAACCTACCTTGGCACCGCAATACACTATCCTCGCTACAGAGTAAAAATGCTGAGGTTTTGTCATTCATAACTGCTTCCTTCACCCGAACCAATGCTGGACCCATGAATTGTTTTTCCTTGATTTCCGCGACCAATGATGATTCTGCTCCATTATGCACCAAAACATTCCCCTCGTCTGACGCCGAGATACGAACCCCCAAACTGGCCATTTGGTAACCCTCCCGAGCTAGTGGTCTTTGATCCACACCCAAATGAGCCAAACTACCCATGTATTTTCGACTAAGGGCGTGGGCTACCACATTTGCCTTCCCTGGATGGTACAATATGCTCATATCATAGTCCTTGAGCAATTCTAACCACCGCCGTTGCCTCAGATTCAGGTCCTTCTGTTTGAATAAATACTGGAAGCTCTTGTGGTCTGAAAACACATCTACATGGGCCTTATAAAAATAGTGCCGCCATATTTTCAAAGCAAACACAACAGCTGCAAGCTCCAAATCTTGCGTCGGATAATTCTTCTCGTGATTCTTGAGTTGCCTGGAAGCGTAAGCTATAACCTTCCCACGCTGCATCAATACGCACCCCAAACTGACTCTGGAGGCATCACAATATACCACAAATCCCTTTGTGCCTCCTGGCAAGGCCAATACCAGTGCCGAGGTCAATCTTGACTTAAATTCTTGGAAACTTTTCTCACATGCATCGAACCACTGGAACTTAACTGCCTTCTGCGTCAATTTAGTCAATGGGGAGGCGAGGGTTGAGAATCCCTCTACAAACCTCCGATAGTACCCTGCCAAACCCAAGAAGCTACGAATCTCTGTTGGGGTCGTGGGTCTAGGCCAATCTTTCACTACCACAATCTTCTGAGGATCCACCTTAATCCCCTCACTAGAAATAACATGCCCTAGAAAGGCTACGGACTCCAACCAAAACTCACATTTTGAGAACTTGGCGTACAATTGATGCTGATGAAGGGTCTGCAATGCTGCTCTGAGGTGAATGGCATGATCTTCCCTGCTCGGAGAGTAGATGAGGATGTCGTCAATGAATACAATTACAAAGGAATCTAGTAATGGTTTAAAAACCCGATTCATGAGGTCCATGAAAGCTGCTGGGGCATTGGTTAGCCCAAAAGACATGACCAAAAACTCGAAGTGACCATAACGAGTTCTGAAAGCGGTCTTAGGAATATCCTGCTTCCTGATCTTCAACTGGTGGTACCCAGATCGTAAATCAATTTTAGAGAAGAACTTTGCTCCTTGCAATTGGTCAAATAAATCATCCACTCGAGGCAAAGGATATTTATTCTTGATGGTGACTTTGTTGAGCTGCCGATAATCAATACACATTCGAAGTGACCCATCCTTCTTTCTGACAAAGAGAACCGGAGCACCCCATGGCGACACACTCGGTCGTATGAACACTTTCTCTAATAAATCACTCAGCTGCTCCTTTAACTCCCTTAACTCCGCTGGCGCCATTCTGTATGGTGGAATAGATATTGTATGAGTATCTGGAAATACATCAATCCCGAAATCAATTTCCCTATCTGGCAGGATCCCTGGGAGCTCATCGGGAAACACTTCAGGAAATTCATTTACAATAGGCACGGACTCGAGGGTAGGCACATGTCACGACCCGGATTTTTCCCCCAACACCGGGATCATGATGGCGCCTACTCGTGGTAGCTAGGCAAGCCACTGTATTCATACTATCCTGTTTTAGCAATATTTCATACTCAATTAATCAACAAAACCATAACCTTAATTAAATAAGTGCGGAAGACTTAATCATGTTAGGGTGTCTTGGAAGTTTTTGATGCATGTACTAAGGAAGATGGGATTTGCAGAGTGTTTTATACACATGGTGTGGAATTTGATATCAAATAATTGGTACTCAGTGATGGTGAATGGCCAAGCTACAGGTTTCTTTCACTCGACAAGAGGGGTGAAGCAGGGAGACCCTCTATCCCCAGCATTGTTTGTTCTATCAGCAGAGGTGCTATCTAGATCACTGAATAAGTTATTTGAAGACAGGCAGTTTAGAGGATTTGGAATGCCAAAGTGGTCTGATCCATTGAACCACCTTGCTTATGCAGATGACACTATAATATTTGCCTCAACTGATCCTTATTCCTTGCAGAAAATTATGGAAGTCTTGGCATTATATGAGAAAACATCTGGACAGTTGATAAACAAGGCAAAGAGCTCTTACTATGTACATTCAAATATTGCAGCAAGATTGAAAGCTACAGTAGCTAATATAACTGGTTTCTCTAAAGGCACATTCCCATTTACATACCTAGGATGTCCAATCTTTTACACAAGGAGGAGGAAGAACTACTATAATGATCCGATTCAGAAGGTGAAGGCAAAGTTGCACTCATGGAAAGGGAAGTTACTGTCATACGGAGGAAAGGCTACATTGATATCAAGTGTATTACAAAGCATGCCAACTCACATCTTGTCTGTCCTAGATCCACCAAACAATGTCATTGAGCATCTCCATAAGACATTTGCAAGATTTTTTGGAGTAACAAGGAAGAAGGAAGAAGTAGGCACTGGACAAAGTGGCAGAACTTATGTCCGCCAAAGGAAGAAGGTGGTGTAGGTTTCAGATCTCTCTTTGATGTGTCTAAAGCCATGTTTGCAAAGCTATGGTGGAGATTCAGGACAACAAAATTATTATGGTCCAACTACATGTGGAACAAATATTGCAAGAAAGAGGCACCTACCGTGGTTCAATATAGGAATGGTTCTCATGTTTGGAGAAAAATATTGAAAGCCAGAGATGAAGTCGAGCATGAAATATTTTGGGAGATGAACAGGGGAGCTACTAATATATGGCATGAAAATTGGACCGGATTGGGGCCTTTGTATCATGTAGTCCCTTCAGATTTTCACATCAATGAGGAGCTTCAGGAGGTGGCAGACTGAAGAGAAGAAGGGCAGTGGAATGATGCACTGTTGAATCAAACTTTTCCAACAGATATTGTAAATCACATCCGAGAAGAAGTACAATTTATGCCTACTGATGAGTACTGGGACACTCCAAGGTGGATGCCTTCAACATCAGGAAAATGCTACGATTAAATTATAAAACCTAGAACCAGTTAGTTCAGAATATGCAAGGCTATGGACAAAAGGACTGCCCTTCAAAATCTCATTCTTTTGCTGGAGAGTTTGGAAAGGAAAGGTTCCAACAGATGATATATGGAGAAATGGAGGATATATGGTGGTTTCTAAATGTTGGTGTTGTCTTTCACCTAGAGAAGACTCTTTTCAGCATCTTTTCTTGCACAGTGATACTGCACAAAAAGTGTGGAGTACATTTAGCCAGGCTGCAGGTTTAATGATCAACATGATACAAGTGCATCAAATTATAAGGGAGTGGTGGAATGCTAAATGTTGTCCCAAGCTGAAACCTTTGTTTCAGGCAGTCCCTGCAGCTATTCTATGGGAGATATGGAAGAGGAGAAATACAATGAAACATGGAGGCTCAGTGTCTTGTAGCAAGGTTATTCATGAAGTAAATAGGACACTGCATTATTTGGCTAAGGTAAGATATCCATGGCTCATTGGGATTCCAATGTTGTGGCCAGATATGATCAAATTCTTCGAGCAATACAAGCCAGTTATAGTGACAAGAAGAGTAACATGGCAGACTCCATATGATAGATGGTTCAAATGCAACACCGATGGTGCATCGAGGGGGAATCCAGGCCTTAGCTCTTTTGGTTTTTGTGTGAGGGATCACAATGGAGATATGATTTTTGCTAGTGCAAGGGAGATAGGTGAAACAACAAACATAGTAGCAGAGGCAAAGGCAATAGTACATGGGCTGTCATACTGTGTGGAGAAGGAGTTACACCCATTGATCCTGGAAAACTGACTCGTTGGTGATGAAAAAAGTGATTGAAGATGAATGGGAGGTACCATGGAGTATAGCAGTAGATGTGAAAAAGATCAAGGACTTCAAGAGGACATACAATGTCATATTTCAGCATGTACTAAGGGAGGGAAACACAGTAGCAGACTATTTAGCTAACTTGGTTTTTTCTTTTGCAGGTACGGTTAACTTTCATTCATTTCAAGAATTACCAGCTAAAGGAAAAGCATTGATCAACATGGACAAAGCTCAAATTCCTAATTTAAGAGTTCGGATTGCCAAAAGAAAAGCACCAGACTAATGGAGAGGCAACCATCGTCAGCACTGTGCTCATTAACTTACTCGAGGTTGTTAAATCACTGCTCAGTGGTATCAGCATGTATTCATGCTCAATCTGAGAGTGTTTTGATAATTTTCAGGAAGGGAGTGTGCACAGTAAAGGTTTCACTAGATGAGCAGATCAATTGTGAAAGCAATACATGCAGGAACATCATGAGCATTATTTGCAAGATAATTTGTTTTGGCATGGGAATGGAGATAGTATTAGCTATTCTAATTACCAGTAACATCAATTTCATCGAAAAGGATTAAGTTTGAAAAGGATTAAGTTTAAAGGTTTTGCAGCACACCATAAAAATCATAACAATTCCTTGGAACTCACGATCATTCACAGACATGGTATGGTTTCTGAGCAGTTTTGGACACTTTGACACGAGTTGCATTGGAAGATCAATTGTGCTATTGCTAGGCATGGTATGCACTCGAACTACATTGTCTCATCGAACAAGGACATATATGAAAATGGAAGTTACAACAGCCATTTGGAATTCGCGATTACATATTGTTATGTTATGGCTGCTTTATATGTTTGGAATATGTTGGATATTGCTGTGTCATTTTCCAGTGGTATTAGTATGTTTTCATACTCAGTCTGGAGATGATATAGTAGTAGACAATATATATGTGCTATGGTTATTACAGGAAATAGAGGCAAGAGGTGAAACGCACACAGGCAACATCATCATCAGCATCATTGGCTGGGCTTTCTGCATTGCAATGACAAAGATGTCACTGTTAGATAGCTCAAGGGACACGCTCACTTGGTTTGATTCAATTACACTAGTTCATCGAATATCAACAATCATGGCATACAACATGGAAGCTACAACAGATACTTGGAGTTCACGATCGACTAGTGTCAAGATATGGCTTATTTCTGTGTTTGGAATATATTGGATATTATTATGTCATTTTTCAGTGGTATTAGTGTGGTTCCACACTCATTCTGGAGGTGACATAGTAGTATACAATGTACAATGGCAACATATACTAAAGGTGATTGAGACAATAGCTTTTCATTGCAGTGAATTATCGGATGGGAAGTCAATTCTTGTTCCTATACCGTGGTACTCTTGGATCGACTTGATCATTGCCTATACTCCGCATACCTTGGCACCTGGTGAGAGCTTGAGTGGTGCTACATGGTACTTGAAATGGGCAGGAGAAGTCAATCATAGCCGCAGGACATGGAAATATTCATTTAGACTTCATGTTATAGATGATATTTGTTTTCTGATTAGATTCTATGTTTACATAGATTTATTTCACAGTCTACTGGTAGTAGCAGGACAAATTGTATCCTTTTGGACCCGGATTGGGATTTTTATTCGTTTATTTATATATTAGCCACTAGGTACAATGCCTAGTGGTATATTTTGCAAAAAAAAAAAAAAAAAAAAAAAAAAAAATAGAAATAAGCAACGCCAGAAACCCTATTTCTCTGCCTTCTCTCTAGGACTAGAGAGAGAAAGGGGTGATTTCAATGTTCAGGGCATAAATCCTTCATCTTTCAAGTTTTCTTGTCAATTTGTAGACCAAAACACTGTTATTTCCTATTGCCAACAATCCCCAGTAGTTTCCATCCACAAATTTTTCATTTTTTGTCCAGTTTAATTTGACGAACTACTGTTCATCGGCTCAACAGCGATTTACTGTTCCATTGGATTACTGTAGAGATTTTGTGTCTCTGTAGCAACTCGAGCCTACTGTAGCGTCGTTTGTTCACTTTTTGATTCATCGCCTAAGCCTCACTGCTCATCGACGTTGAATTTCTTCATTTGAGCTTCTAATTCGAGCAGCTCAGCTAGGTGAAGAACTACTGCTCCATTGAGTTTCATGGAGTTTTGCTGCTGAAGTTCTGTGAACTATTGTCATCAGCTCAACACTGCTCCATTGGAGACCTTGATTTACGGTAGTTTGTCACTTGAAAGCACATATTGTAGCAAAGAGGAGCTGCTAGCACATTTTGGCCCTGTTTCATCAGCTCTGGATAAAACCTGGGAGCCTAGGGAGAGACGAGCTTCACTGTAATGGCCTCGTCGGCCACTGCCCAGCCTCCTCCTGAGGTTGGGCAGTCGTCTCTCAATCATACAACAGCCCTACAAACATCTGCTAATCATCAAACAAACCAAACTTACGCTAACCTACTCCAACCGTCAGCACTAAACAATCCAATGCAAGTACAAAGGTTTATCTTGAAGCCAGTTGAGATCTTACATGGTGAGCCAATGATTCGATGGAAGAAGGCAGAAGTTAAGCAATCAATAATACAACAAGGCCTGAACCTAGCAGTGCTTGGCAAATTCTCATACGGCAAACCTGCGATACAAGAGCTGAGGAAGGTTATACCAATCCAATGTGAACTAAAGGGTGCTTGTTCTGTTGGTTTGATCGAAGAATCACATGTCCTGATCAAGCTATCGTTGATGGAGGATTATATTCACCTGTTATCAAAACCAGCATTTTATTTGAAGGCGCAAGGTGATTACTGGCAGATGCGATGCACGAAGTGGAGTCCATGGTGGACTCCGGATGTTGAGACACCAATTGCAATCGCATGGATCTCGTTTCGGGACCTACCACCTAATTTCTTTGGTAAGGAGTTTGTATTTTCATTGGCAAGTGCAGTAGGTAGGCCGTTACATGTTGATTTGGCTACTCAAAATGGTACACGACCTAGTTGTGCGAAAGTGAAGGTGGAGGTGAATTTACTTGCTACATTGCCACAAAGGATTAAGATTATTGAAGAAGCTGATGAATCAGGTCCAGAGGAGTCGAAATGGATCAAAATTAGGTACGACTATATGCCTAAATATTGTAAGACCTGTAAAAAGCAAGGCCATAATGAACGAGAATGCTGGATAATTCACCCAGAATTACATAAGAATGCTACTAGAGCAGGCAAGGAACAAGGCGAAGGAACAAGCAATCATTCTGAGTACTGATGTTGTTGGCACAGCAGCAAACTTTACCAAGGTATTATCAAGTGGAAAAGTACTTGGGAAGCCAGTCACTAATCATGTTAAACAGGAGTGGATGAAGGCCAGAAAGAATAAGTATCATAGAGATGAACGAGGTTACATAATTGAGGAGAATAAGGAAAATGAAGATCACAAGAGTAAAGGAAAGCTTAAAGAAGGTGCTGTGATTTCAAATAACAGATTTGGAGCATTAGAGATGGAAGAAGAAGTGCAACCAATTATGCAAATTATAGATGGAACAGAAGATAGAGGAGACAAGGCAATAGGACAAGACCAAAATAATAAGGAGAATAACAAAGTAAAGCAATGGGAAAGTAAGGGGAATTGCTCTCCTAATCCTACTTCATTTGGGATTGGAGAAGGTCATACAGGAAATTTTGATCAAAAGGATGGTGGAAAAGGATCTGTTGGCAAGGAGGAAATTGCAGCTAGGAAAATAAAAAGGGAAGCAGTGGAGAAGAGCAATATGGTAAGGGAATCAGGTGGTGAATCTACCGATGATGTTGCAGTCAGAAGGGAACAAACCATAGACTGGGTGCATAGGAGATTTGGGACAAGTAAAGAGGAGCTTCAATTATGTAATGTGGCTACAAATCGATCCTGTCAAGAAATACCATCACAAACTCATGAGAACTCTGGACAAAAGGAAGATTTTCATGAGGTCAACTCTGTTAAGACCTTATGGAGTGAAGAGATTGAGATTATAGATAAGCATACGGCAAAAGAGCAAGTGTTTGGAGGCAAGGAAAAGAAAAACAATGCTAGACATGCTGCCAGGGGAGATGCTACAGTAAACGATAGCACTGGTAAAGCTAATGATGAAGATAATGCAAACTGCATGATGAATCAACATGAAAAATCACTGGGGAGAGTTCAAGGAGTAAGCAAGGAAGATCTACAACAAGATGGAACAACTTTACAAGTGAAGTCTACACAGCAAGCCAATGGAACAGTAAAATCTAGTGTACTTGGGAAGATTTTGGCATCTGTATATGGAAAAGAGATTGATGGGGATGTTTCTACAGATGTATTAAAAGAATCAGAGGTTATACACAAACAACTAGAGCAAGACACAAGAGTTGGTCGTAAAGAAATAGTAAATGCTGCATGTAATACTACAGTGAACCCCGACCTAGGATCTGTGTATGCGCTGCAATTTAAACTTATGCAAGAGAATTTAGAGACCATGGGAAATACCTCAGGATTGCAACATGGTACTGAGGTCACAGAACATGCAATTGTTGCCAAGGATACCGGAGAGATTGAACCTATTCCTATGGCATGTGCCTCAAGCACAGGATTGCCAATGCAGATCCATCTTAATATGCCATTAAGGACTCCAAATCAAGTGTTGCATGATATTATTACTCATAAGGAGCTACCAGTTGATATACAATAGACCATATTGAAACAACAAGCACAGATAGAAGATGAGGAAGAAAATGAATCTCTAGCTGAAAATTTCAAAGCTATTGCAAGGGAGGGGGATTTATCTCCTAAGTCAGCAGTTGGAAGTGGGAAGAAAAGCAAGAAAAAACAACATAAAGAGCTGCAACCACCTGTTAGAATTTTGCCCGGAAGGGCAGCCTCTAATGTGTTAAGATGAAGGTCAAGACTCTCATTTGGAACATAAGGTCTGTAAAAACTCAGCAGGCCTTTCAAAGGGTTATTAATATGCAGAAGGAGCATGGTTTCTTTATTGTTGCATTGATGGAACCAATGCAAAAGTTGAAATTTCTCCAGAAGTATAGAAGAAGGCTAGGTATGGAAGCTGCAATCTCAAATGTGAATGGTAAGATTTGGTTGTTCTTTGATGCTGTGGTAGAATGGGATCTATTAATAGACACTGAACAACAAATTACACTAAGAGTATATCATCGGGAACTTGGTAAATTCATAATGATGACATTTGTATATGCCAAGTGTTGTGCAATTGAAAGATTAGAATTATGGGATAATTTATACTATTTGGCAAGTGATATGGATTTGCCTTGGCTAGTTGGTGGTGACTTTAATGTTGTGATGGGAGAGGAAGAGAAGATAGGTGGTCTGCCAGTATATCCTCCTGAATATGAGGATTTTGCCTTCTGTGCTAATTCATGTGGGCTTTTTGATCTTGGTTACAAAGGGAGCCCTTTTACATGGTGGAATGGTAGGCCAAATGCAGAGTGCATTTTTAAAAGGCTTGATCGAATTCTGGTGAACATGCCATTTCAGAACTTATTCCCAACGATTGAAGTGGAACATCTTATTAGAACAGGCTCTGATCATGCTCCTCTGTTGATGAGCTGTGGTGAAGAAGCAATGAGCTTTATAAAGCCATTTAAATTTCTGCACTTCTGGACACAACATGAAGAGTTCTTAGGGGTGGTGAAGCAGAACTGGGCTGCTGACTTCACTGGAGATCTTTCTTGATGTTCAAGCAGAAGTTGAAAAGAGTCAAAATTGCTTTGTCAAAGTGGAGTAAACTCACTTATGGGGATATTTTCAAAGAGTTGGCTATCAGAGAAGACGTGGTGAGAATCAAGGAGCAGCTATTTGAGGAGGAACCATCGATTGAAAACAGAATAGTCCTACAACAAGCTCAGGCAGAGTTGAAGAAGTATTTGACCCTTGAAGAACAATATTGGAAACAAAAGGCGGGTATGAATTGGTTTGAAGAAGGAGATAGAAATACAAGGTTCTTTCATAACTGTGTAAATGGAAAAAGACAAAAGTTGAAATTGAAAAGGATCATGGATAGTGATAGTGCATGGATAGAAGATCAAGATAAGCTATCACAGGCTGCTGTAGAATTTTACCTGAAGCAATTCACAAGTGAGGGTGATGCCGAGAACTTTGAAATGCTGAACAATGTGCCTACCATGGTGACAGCAGAACACAACATGGAGTTATGTAGAATTCCAACTCAGAAGGAGGTTAAAGATGCTGTTTTTGCACTAAGTGGTGAGAGTGCAAGCGGGCCAGATGGTTTCTCAGGCTTATTCTTTCAAGCATGTTGGGAGATTGTGGGGCAGAATATCCATGAGTTGGTTGTGTTGTTCTTTGAGGGTAGACCTTTGCCCAAATCAATAACACACACAAACTTAGTGTTGCTACCTAAGAAGCCTCAAGTGCAAACATTTTCTGATCTTAGACCCATCAACTTGAGTAATTTTATCAACAAAATCTTCTCCAGAGTAGTACATGATAGGCTTGAAAAGATACTGCCCTTATTAGTTTCATTGAACCAGTCCGGCTTTGTCAAAGGAAGGAGCATTTTTGAAAACATCTTACTGACTCAGGAGATTGTGACTGACATCAGAATAAGAGGAAAGCCAACAAATGTAGTGATCAAGTTAGATATGGCCAAGGCATATGATAGGGTGTCTTGGAAGTTTTTGATGCATGTACTAAGGAAGATGGGATTTGCAGAGTGTTTTATACACATGGTGTGGAATTTGATATCAAATAATTGGTACTCAGTAATGGTGAATGGCCAGGCTACAGGTTTCTTTCACTCGACAAGAGGGGTGAAGCAGGGAGACCCTCTATCCCCAACATTGTTTGTTCTATCAGCAGAGGTGCTATCTAGATCACTGAATAAGTTATTTGAAGACAGGCAGTTTAGAGGATTTGGAATGCCAAAGTGGTCTGATCCATTGAACCACCTTGCTTATGCAGATGACACTATAATATTTGCCTCAGCTGATCCTTATTCCTTGCAGAAAATTATGGAAGTCTTGGCATTATATGAGAAAACATCAGGACAGTTGATAAACAAGGCAAAGAGCTCTTACTATGTACATTCAAATATTGCAGCAGGATTGAAAGCTACAGTAGCTAATATAACTGGTTTCTCTAAAGGCACATTCCCATTTACATACCTAGGATGTCCAATCTTTTACACAAGGAGGAGGAAGAACTACTATAATGATCCGATTCAGAAGGTGAAGGCAAAGTTGCACTCATGGAAAGGGAAGTTACTGTCATATGGAGGAAAGGCTACATTGATATCAAGTGTATTACAAAGCATGCCAACTCACATCTTGTCTGTCCTAGATCCACCAAACAATGTCATTGAGCATCTCCATAAGACATTTGCAAGATTTTTTTGGAGTAACAAGGAAGAAGGAAGAAGTAGGCACTGGACAAAGTGGCAGAACTTATGTCCGCCAAAGGAAGAAGGTGGTGTAGGTTTCAGATCTCTCTTTGATGTGTCTAAAGCCATGTTTGCAAAGCTATGGTGGAGATTCAGGACAACAAAATCACTATGGTCCAACTACATGTGGAACAAATATTGCAAGAAAGAGGCACCTACTGTGGTTCAATATAGGAAGAATGGTTCTCATGTTTGGAGAAAAATATTGAAAGCCAGAGATGAAGTCGAGCATGAAATATTTTGGGAGATGAACAGGGGAGCTACTAATATATGGCATGAAAATTGGACTGGATTGGGGCCTTTGTATCATGTAGTCCCTTCAGATTTTCACATCAATGAGGAGCTTCGGGAGGTGGCAGACTTAAGAGAAGAAGAGCAGTGGAATGATGCACTGTTGAATCAAACTTTTCCAGCAGATATTGTAAATCACATCCGAGAAGAAGTACAGTTTATGCCTACTGATGCGTACTGGGACACTCCAAGGTGGATGCCTTCAACATCGGGAAAATTTATAGTGAGTAGTGCTTGGAAAATACTGAGACATAGAGAACCAGT
Organism: Nicotiana noctiflora; assembly: GCA_032618575.1. Classification (NCBI taxonomy): domain Eukaryota; kingdom Viridiplantae; phylum Streptophyta; class Magnoliopsida; order Solanales; family Solanaceae; genus Nicotiana; species Nicotiana noctiflora. The sequence continues at coordinate 22,013 of JASVEL010009866.1, forward strand.
TAGTTCAGAATATGCACGGCTATGGACAAAAGGACTGCCCTTCAAAATCTCATTCTTTTGCTGGAGAGCTTGGAAAGGAAAGGTGCCAACAGATGATATATGATGAAACGGAGGATATATGGTGGTTTCTAAATGCTGGTGTTGCCTTTCACCTAAGGAAGACTCATTTCAGCATCTATTCTTGCATAGTGATACCGCACAAAAAGTGTGGAGTACATTTAGCCAGGCTGCAGGTTTAATGATCAACATGATACAAGTGCATCAAATTATAAGGGAGTGGTGGAATGCTAAATGTTGTCCCAAGCTGAAACCTTTGTTTCAGGCAGTCCCTGCAGCTATTCTATGGGAGATATGGAAGAGGAGAAATACAATGAAACATGGAGGCTCAATGTCTTGTAGCAGGGTTATTCATGAAGTAAATAGGACACTGCATTATTTGGCTAAGGTAAGATATCCATGGCTCACTGGGACACTGCATCATAAATCAAGAAATTCTTCGAGCAATACAAGCCAGTTATAGTGACAAGAAGAGTAACATGGCAGACTCCATATGATAGATGGTTCAAATGCAACACCGATGGTGCATCGAGGGGGAATCCAGGCCTTAGCTCTTTTGGTTTTTGTGTGAGGGATCACAATGGAGATATGATTTTTGCTAGTGCAAGGGAGATAGGTGAAACAACAAACATAGTAGCAGAGGCAAAGGCAATAGTACATGGGTTGTCATACTGTGTGGAGAAGGAGTTACACCCATTGATCCTGGAAACTGACTCGTTGGTGATGAAAAAAGTGATTGAAGATGAATGGGAGGTACCATGGAGTATAGCAACAGATGTGAAAAAGATCAAGGACTTCAAGAGGACATACAATGTCATATTTCAGCATGTACTAAGGGAGGGAAACACAGTAGCAGACTATTTAGCTAACTTGGTTTTTTCTTTTGCAGTTACAGTTAACTTTCATTCATTTCAAGAATTACCAGCTAAAGGAAAAGCATTGATCAACATGGACAAAGCTCAAATTCCTAATTTAAGAGTTCGGATTGCCAAAAGAAAAGCACCAGACTAATGGAGAGGCAACCATCGTCAGCACTGTGCTCATTAACTTACTGGAGGTTGTTAAATCACTGCTCAGTGGTATCAGCATGTATTCATGCTCAATCTGAGAGTGTTTTGATAATTTTCAGGAAGGGAGTGTGCACAGTAAAGGTTTCACTAGATGAGCAGATCAATTGTGAAAGCAATACATGCAGGAACATCATGAGCATTATTTGCGGGATCATTTGTTTTGGCATGGGAATGGAGATAGTATTAGCTATTCTAATTACCAGTAACATCAATTGGCTTCCTGTTGATTTCACTGATTCATCGAAAAGGATTAAGTTTGAAGGTTTTGCAGCACACCATAAAAATCATAGCAATTTCTTGGAACTCACGATCATTCACAGACATGGTATGGTTTCTGAGCAGTTTTGGACACTTTGACATGAGTTGCATTGGAAGATCAATTGTGCTATTGCTAGGCATGGTATGCACTCGAACTACATTGTCTCATCGAACAAGGACATATATGAAAATGGAAGTTACAACAACCATTTGGAATTCGCGATTACATACTGTTATGATATGGCTGCTTTATATGTTTGGAATATGTTGGATATTGTTGTGTCATTTTCCAGTGGTATTAGTATGTTTTCATACTCAGTCTGGAGATGATATAGTAGTAGACAATATATATGTGCTATGGTTATTGCAGAAAATCGAGGCAAGAGGTGAAAAGCACACAGGCAGCATCATCATCAGCATCATTTGCTGGGCTTTCTGCATTGCAATGACAAAGATGTCACTGTTAGATAGCTCAAGGGACACGCTCACTTGGTTTGATTCAATTACACTAGTTCATCGAATATCAACAATCATGGCATACAACATGGAAGCTACAACAGATACTTGGAGCTCACGATCGACTAGTGTCAAGATATGGCTTATTTATGTGTTTGGAATATATTGGATATTATTATGTCATTTTTCAGTGGTATTAGTGTGGTTCCACACTCATTCTGGAGGTGACATAGTAGTATACAATGTACAAGGGCAACATATACTAAAGGTGATTGAGACAATATCTTTTCATTGCAGTGAATTATCGGATGGGAAGTCAATTCTTGTTCCTATACTGTGGTACTCTTGGATCGACTTGATCATTGCCTATACTCCGCATACCTTGGCACCTGGTGAGAGCTTGAGTGGTGCTACATGGTACTTGAAATGGACAGGAGAAGTCAATCATAGCTGCAGGACATGGAAATATTCATTTAGACTTCATGTTATAGATGATATTAGTTTTCCGATTAGATTCTATGTTTACATAGATTTATTTCACAGTCTACTGGTAGTAGCAGGACAAATTGTATCATTTTGGACCCGGATTGGGATTTTTATTCGTTTATTTATATATTAGCCACTAGGTACAATGCCTAGTGGTATATTTTGCAAAAAAAAAAAAAAAAAAAAAAAAAAATTTTATCAAATATAATACAGAAACCCAAACATAATACACTACCCAAGACTGGTGTCACAATACTCACGAACTTCTAAGAATAATACACACAGTTGTTTGAAAGAAATATAAGCTGTTTATCTCGAATACATGAGATAACAGAATGAAATACATAGATAGAAGAGACAACGGGTCCTGCGGACGCCTGCAAGGCTACCTCGTAGTCTCAATAGTCAGAATATCCACAATTGCTACTGCCGCTGCTGCTGTCCGTAACCTGTATCTGCGCAAAAAGAGCACAGAAGTGCAGTATCAGCACAACCGACCCCATGTTCTGGTAAGTGCCTGGCCTATCCCGGCGAAGTAGTGACAAGCCTAGGACCAGACACCCACATAAACCTGTGCAGTTCATATATATGTACACCACAAGATAACGAGAAATAATCAAGTAATAACTCAATAAGTAATAACACAAAGGAACTCAACGGTTAACAACAGTTATTAAATCAACAAGGAAAAATCCAAGTATAGTGGAAAACAAATAACATCAAGTTAAGGAATAACAAATAGTTGCACGGCATCACCCTTCGTGCTTTTACTCTCATCCTCACCAAATAAGCAAATAAAGTTCACGGCATCACCCTTCGTGCTTCTACTCTCATCCTCACATCCATAGTACGGCATCATCCTTCGTACATGGTTCAATAACAAGGCACGGCATGATCCTTCGTGCATAATCAATAACATGGCACGGCATTAACCTTCGTGCAAAATCAATAAGTCAAGGCAAGGCATTGACCTTCGTGCATAATCAATAAATCAAGGCACGGAATCACCCTTCGTGCATTCTCACTCTTCCTCACCCAAATAACAATCACAGTTAGGGCAGAGAAAGAAAACAATAAATCATTAACTGTCCCGGTAAGGGCAATCAATAACAATTCTACAACCTGGCAAGGGTTCAACAATTTATCTTTCAATATGTCTCACAACAAGTATTAACAATGACTCTCGGTCATGCAAGACGCCAATGTATGGATGCTCGTCACCACAACCCATACACCGCACTCGATCACATAACACATAGCACATAATCCTATTCCCTCAAGCTAGGATAGAACAAACACTTACCTCGAATGTTTACGAACAATTCAATCCGTGGCAATGCCTTTTCCTTTCAAATTTGGCTCTAATCCAATCGTATCTATACACAATTGATTTAATATCATCAATACTACTCAACAAACTAATTCATATGGCCAATTATAATTTTTACAACATTCTACCCGGAATAGTAATAATCGACCCCGGGCCCACATAATCGAAACTCAAGTTTCGAGCCAAAATAAATTCGCCCAATCATCCACGAGTTCAAATATACAATTCGTTCTTAAAATCGACCCCAAAACGAGGTCTAGATCACAAATTCTTTGAAACCCTTATTAAACTCAATTCTCTAATTTTCTACCCATTTACACATGTTTAGGCCGAAGAATTTGATTGATGTTGATGAAAAATGAAGAAGACGAGTTAAACAATACTTACCCAATGAACTTTGGTGAAAACAAAATGCTCCAAAGATCGCCTAAGGGCTGTTGGAGAAGAGAGTGTTTGAGGAATAGGACAAAATCCCGATTCTGTTCTGTTTTGGGTATTAAATCACTGGGCAAAAATTTGCCCTTCGCGCTGGCGTGCACAGTGACGCGTTCGCGAAGGGTTGGATAGAATGGGCATCGCGTTCGCGTGCACCCAGTCGCGAACGCGTAGCAGATAATTAGGGGGCTTCATAGTTGGCCTACGCGAACGCGTGGTGCCTTACGCGAACGCGTAGAAGAGGCAGGCCAGGCTCCGCGAACGTGGGAGCCTTCACGCGAACGCGTAGAGGAAAAAGGCTGGGGTCCAGGTTTGTTGTACACGAACGCGAGGAATGGCTCGAACGCGAAGAAGGGGGAGGAGAAGCCTTCGCGAACGCGACCAGATGGACGCGAACGCGAAGAAGGAATACCTGCTGCAGATTTTCTGCAATTTTTCTAAGTCCAAAACCCACCCCGATACCTATCCAAAACTCACCCGAGCCCTCGGAGCTCCAAACCAAATATACACACTAACTCAATAACATCATATGAACTTGCTCGAGCGATTAAATCGCCAAAATAACATCAAAATCAATGAATTGAGCCTTAAAGCTCAAGAATTCTTTTAAATTTCATAATTTCCAAAATTTCCAATTTAAGGCCGAAACACGTCAAACGACGTCCGTTTTCAACCAAACTTTACAGGAAGCGCTTAACCAATATATATGACTTGTATCGGGCGTCGGAACCAAAATACGAGCCCGATACCATTGCTTTTTAATCAAATTTCATTTTCATTTCTCTTAAACATTTTCAGGAAACAATTTAACAGAAAAATTCTTTTACCGGGGTTATAGACCTCGGATTTCAATTCCGAGCGTACGCCCAAGTTCCATATTTTTCTACGGATTTTTTGAGACCGTCAAATCACGGGTCCGGGTCCATTTACCAAAAATGTTGACCAAAGTCAACCCTATCAATATTAATATCAAAATTCTTCAAATGTTTCACATATTTCATATATTTCAACATAGAAAATTTTTAGCTTCGCGCCCGAACTGCGCATGCAAATCGAGGCAACTATAAATGAGGTTTTCAGGACCTCAGAAGCTCGAAATGATTAATAAAACAAGTGACGACCCTTTGGGTCGTCACATTCTCCACCTCTAAAACAACCGTTCGTCCTCGAACGGACAAAAGAAAGAAGTACCTGAGTCATGGAATAGATGAGGATATCGGCTCCGCATGTCAGACTCGGACTCCCAGGTCGATGCCTCAGGAGGCTGACCCCTCCACTGAACTCGCACAGAAGGAAAACCCTTCGACCTCAATTGTCGAACCTGCCGGTCTAGAATAGCCACCGACTCCTCCTTGTAGGATAGATTATTGTCCAATTGGACAGTACTGAAGTCTAACACATATGTGGGATCGACGTGGTATCTCCATAGCATAGATACATGAAAAACAAGATGCACGGCTGATAAGCTAGGCGGCAGAGCCAGTCTGTAAGCCACCCCTCCCACTCGGTCTAGAATCTCAAATGGACCAATATACCTAGGGTTGAGCTTGCCCTTCTTCCCGAACCTCATCACGCATGAAATCTACATCTCGAATCTTACGATCCGCATAAGTCTTCTGTCTGTACTGAGCTGAACGCAATCTCTCCTGGATAGTCTTGACCTTATCCAAGGCCTCCCGAACTAAGTTTGTACCCAACAACCGAGCCTCTCTCGACTCAAACCATCCGGCTGGAGATCGACATCGCCTACCATACAACGCCTCATACGGGGCCATCTGGATGCTGGACTGGTAGCTGTTGTTGTAGGCGAACTCTGCTAATGGCAGAAACTGGTCCCACGAGCCTCCGAAATGAATAACACAGGCCCGAAGCATGTCCTCTAGAATCTGAATAGTCCTCTCGGACTGGCCATCCGTCTGAGGATGAAAAGTTGTACTCAACTGAACCTGGGTGCCTAACTCCTGCTGGACTGCTCTCCAGAACCGCGAGGTAAACTGTGTACCTCGATCGGAGATAATAGATACTGGCACCCCACGAAGACGAACAATCTCCCTAATGTAAATCTCCGCTAACCTCTCCGACGAGTAGGAGACGAATACTGGAATAAAGTGTGCTGACTTGGTCAGCCTATCAACAATGACCCAAATAGCATGAAATTTCCTCTAAGTCAAAGGAAGTCCAGTAACGAAGTCCATAGTGATCCGCTCCCATTTCCACTCGGGAATTTCAATCCTCTGGAATACACCACCAGGCCTCTGGTGCTCATATTTCACCTGCTGACAATTTAGACACCGAGCGATATAAGCAACGATATCTTTATTCATTCTGCGCCATCAATAGTGCTGCCGTAAGTCCTGGTACATCTTCGCGGCGCCCGGGTGAATAGAATACCGTGAACTGTGGATCTCCACTAAAATCAACTCCCGAATCCCTTCAACATTGGGCACAAAAACTCGACCCTGAAATCTCAATACCCCATCATCATCTAGATTTACCATCGTGGCACCTCCCCGCTGTACTGTATCTCTCAAATTACGCAAATGAGGATCATCAAATTGCCTCTCACGGATACGGTCTAATAGAGAAGAACGAGCGACCGTGCAGGCAAACACCCTGCTAGGCTCAGAAATGTCTAATCTCACGAACTGGTTGGCTAAGGCTTGGACATCTAGAGCAAATGATCTCTGACTGACCGGAATGAATGCAAGACTACCCATGCTGGCAGACTTTCTACTCAATGCATCAGCCACCACATTGGCCTTACCTGGGTGATATAGGATAGTAACATCATAGTCTTTCAGCAACTCTAACCATCTCCGCTGTCGTAGATTCAACTCCTTCTGCTTGAACAAGTACTGTAGGCTTTGTGATCAGTGTACACCTCACACGTCACACCATATAGATAATGTGTACACCTCACATGTCACACCATATAGATAATGCCTCCAGTATCTTTAAAGCATGAACCACTGCTGCTAACTCGAGATCATGAACTGGATAATTCTTCTCATGTATTTTCAACTGCCTCTAAGCATAAGCAATAACCTTACCATCCTGCATCAATACCGCTCCAAGTCATGTACGAGATGCATCACAGTAAACTGTATAAGGCCCTGCACCCGTAGGTAGTATCAGTACTGGTGTTGTAGTCAAGGTTGTCTTGAGCTTCTAAAAGCTCGCCTCACACTCATCTGACCACTGGAACTGGACACCCTTCTGGGTCAACCTGGTCATCGGGACTGCAATAGAAGAAAACCCCTCTACAAATCGACGGTAGTAGCGTGCTAACCCCAAGAAACTCCAGATCTCAGTCACTGAAGCTGGTCGAGGCCAATCCTGGACTGCCTCAATCTTCTTTGGTCCACCTGAATACCTTCCACTAATACAATGTGGCCCAGAAATGCCACTGAACTCAACAAGAATTCACATTTCAAAAATTTGGCATATAGGTGATTATCCTTCAGAATCTGAAGAACCACTCTGAGGTGCTGCTCGTGCTCTTCCTGGCTGCGGGAGTATACCAGGATGTCATCTATAAAGACTATCACGAACAGATCTAAGTAAGGCCTGAATACCCGATTCATCAATTCCATGAATGCTGCTGGGGCATTGGTCAACCCGAAGGATATGACAAAGAACTCATAATGCCCATATCTAGTGCGAAAGGCTGTTTTAGGAATGTCAGCCACCCTGATCTTCAACTGATGGTAGTCTGACCTCAAGTCTATCTTTGAGAACACTCTCGCTCCCTGGAGCTTGTCAAACAAATCATCAATCCTCGGCAGTGGATACTTGTTCTTTATCGTCACTTTGTTCAATTGTCGGTAATCAATACACATACGCATCAAGCCATCCTTCTTTTTCATAAACAACACAGGTGCTCCCCAGGGAGAAACATTGGGCTTGATAAAGCCCTTTTCTAGAAGGTCTTGCAACTGATCTTTTAACTCTTTTAACTCTGGCGGAGCCATACGATAGGGTGGAATAGAGATGGGCTGAGTGCCGGTGCCAGATCAATACAGAAATCAATATCCCCGTCGGGTGGCATGCCTGGCAGGTTTGAAGGGAAAACCTCAAGAAAATCCCGTACAATAGGGACTGATTCAGTAGAAGGAACCTCTGCGCTGGAATCATGAACATAAGCCAGATAAGCTAGACACCCTTTCTTGACCATGTGTCGAGCCTTAACATAGGAAATAACAGTGCGAACGGAGTGGCTTGAGGTACCCTTCCATTCTGGTCGGGGTGATTCTGGCAAGGCTAAGGTCACAGTCTTGGCATGACAATCTAGAATAGCATGGTATGGGGACAACCAGCCCATCCCCAATATGACATCAAAATCCACCATGTCCAAAAGCAACAGATCAACACGGGTCTCAAGACCCCCAAAGATAACTACGCACGAACGATGCACCTGATCGACTACAATGGAGTCACCCACTGGTGTAGACACATAAACTGGAATATTCAGAGCATAGCTGGGCACGAACAAATACGGTGCAAAGTAGGAAGACACATATGAATATGTAGACCCAAGGTGAAATAATACTGAAGCACCTCTGCCACACACAAGAATGGTACCTGTAATCACGGCATCTGATGCCTCTGCCTCTGGCCTAGCTGGTAAAGCATAGAATCGGGGATCTGCACCTCCCCTTTGAGCTGCGTCTCTAGGACGACCATCAATTGGTTGACCTCTACCTTTGGCCGGACGGTCTCCACCTCTACGGTCTCGACCTCCACCTCTATAATCTCTACCCCCGCCTCTGGCTGGCTGGGCAGGCTGAGGGTCAGCTGGGGCCTGAATCATGGGATGAGGGCCCCGCTGCTGAGTGTTGCCCGTCGCTCGAGGGTAGAACCTGACAAAATGACCTAGATCACCACAACGGTAGCAACTCTTAGGCTGATGGGGCCGCTGGTCCTGACGCCTTGAATGGCCTCCACGAACACTCAAAAGAGGCTGAGCATTAATAGGAGACTGATCTCAATACTGCTCACGAAACCCACGATCACCTGGTCCACCCTGTGAAGCCTGAAGGGTGGAATGGAAAGGCTTGGAAGACAGGCCCCTATCAAAAGATTCCCTGCCACCGGAAGAAGAACCACTAAACCTGCCTGAATGACGAGGCCTCTTGTCTGAAGAATAACCACCTCCCCTAGCAAGAGCCATCTCAACCCTACGTGCGGCATTAGCTGCCTCCTGAAATGATATATCACTCCCCACTCCCATAGCCATCTGAAGTCTAATTGGCTGATTAAGCCCATCTATTAACATGCGGACCCTCTCCCGCTCTGTTGGAAGTATCACCACTGCATGACGTGCCAAATCAACAAATCTTGTCTCATATTGAGTGACAGTCATAGTGCCCTGCTGGAGACGCTCAAACTGCCTCTGAAGTGCATCCCGATGAGTAACAAGGAGAAACTTCTCTAGAAATAACTCTGCAAATTGGTCCCATGATAAAGCTGGGGACGCTGCTGGTCGAGTCAAACAATAATCCCTCCACCAAGTCTTGGCGGATCCTGAAAGACTGAATGTACAGAAGTCAACTCCATTGGACTCCACTATCCCCATAGTCTTGAGAATCTCATGGCAACTGAATAAGAAATCCTGAGGATCCTCTGATGTGGCACCGCTGAAGGTAGTGGTAAACAGCTTGGAGAATTGATCAAGTCTCCATAAGGAATCAGAAGTCATGGCCGCTCCATCTCCGGCCTGAGCTGTGGTACCTAACTGAGTGGCCACAGCTGGCTGAACTACTGGTGCTTGAGGGTGAGGAGCTACTGGCTCCGGAGTAAGAGCAATAGGAGTCCGGGCCCCTCCTCCAGCTTGAGAAGCGGCTGGTGCAACTGGTAATAAGCCTGCTCTGGCAACGCTGTCCATAAATCCTGCTATCCTGACCAAAGCCTCCCGAAGATCCGGGGTAAATAAAGCCTCTCCTGGGACCTGAGCTGGGCCCACTGGAGCTGCTGGGACTGGAACCTCCTCGTCAATCTCAATATGAGGCTCCACCTCTGGAGTAGCTGCCTGGGGCTGAGCTCCCCCTACCACGGCCTCTGATACGACCTCGGCCCCTGCCCCTCACGGGAGCTACCTGGGGCTCGGGCTGCTGGTCAACGGATGAAGAAGCGCGTGTCGTCACCATCTGCGAAAGGACAGAGTAGAAGTTCAATCAGTATTTGAGGAACAAATGGCACGACAAGAAGAAACAAATGAGAGACTCTTTCCTAACTCAATAGACTCTGGAGGACAAGTGCAGACGTCTCCGTACCTACCTCTCAAACTTTACTAAGCTTGTTCGTGAGTGGTGAGACCTATGTAACCTAGAGCTCTGATACCAACTTGTCACGACCCGGATTTTTCCCCCAACATCGGGATCGTGATGGCGCCTACTTGTGGTAGCTAGGAAAGCCACTGTATTCATACTATCCTGTTTTTAGCAATCCTTTCTTGCTGCAAGTATAATGATTAGACGAAGAAGAGGCCGTCGGACCAGAAAGTTTCATACTCAATTAATCAACAAAACCATAACCTTAATTAAATAAGTGCGGAAGACTTTATCGAAATAGAAATAAGCAGTTTCAAGGTAAAACAATACTGAAATCCTCTACCCAAGATGTGGAGTCACCAACTCACGAACTACTACTGGATACTACACATAAAGGTCTGAAAGAAAATATAAGCTCTTTATCTCGCATACATGAGATAACAGAATGAAATACATAGATAGAAGAGACGCCGGGCCTGCGGACGCCTGCAAGCTACCTCGGTCTCGATATGCTCAACTCCCACGCAAAAGATCTACTGCTGTTGCTCCTGAACGACACCTGGACCTGTGCAAAAATGCACAGAAGAGTAATATCAGCACAATCCGACCCCATGTGCTGGTATGTGCCTGGCCTATCCCGGGGAAGTAGTGACAAACCTAGGACCGGACACCCACATAAACCTGTGCAGTTCTATATATATGTACACCACAAAATAACGAGAAATAATCAAGTAATAACTCAATAAGTAATAACATAAAGGAACTCAACGGTTAACAACAGTTATTAAATCAACAAGGAAAAATCCAAGTATAGTGGAAAACAAATAACATCAAGTTAAGGAATAACAAATAGTTGCACTGCATCACCCTTCGTGTTTTTACTCTCAAACCTCACCAAATAAGCAAATAAAGTGCACGGCATCACCCTTCGTGCTTTTACTCTCATCCTCACATCCATAGTACGGCATGATCCTTCGTACATGGTTCAATAACAAGGCACGACATGATCCTTCGTGCATAATCAATAACATGGCACGACATTAACCTTCATGCAAAACGAATAAGTCAAGGCACGGCATTAACCTTCGTGCATAATCAATAAATCAAGGCACGACATCACCCTTCGTGCATTATCACTCTTCCTCACCCAAATAACAATCAAAGTTAGGGCAGAGAAAGAAAATAATAAATCATAAACTGTCCCGGCAAGGGCAATCAATAACAATTCTACAACCCGGCAAGGGTTCAACAATTTATCTTTCAATATGTCTCACAACAAGTATTAACAATGACTCACGGTTATGCAAGACGCCAATGTATGGATGCTCGTCACCATAGCCCATACACAGCACTCGATCACATAACACATAGCACATAATCTTATTCCCTCAAGCTAGGATAGAACAAACAGTTACCTCGAATGTTTAAGAACAATTCAATCCGTGGCAATGCCTTTTCCTTTCAAATTTGGCTCCAATCCAATCGTATCTATACACAATTAATTTAATATCATCAATACTACTCAACAAACTAATTCATATGGCCAATTATAATTTTTACAATATTTTGCCCGGAATAGTAAAAATTGACCCCGGGGCCCACATAATCGAAACTCAAGTTTCGAGCCAAAATAAATTCTCCCATTCATCCATGAGTTCAAATATACAATTCGTTCTTAAAATCGACCCCAAAACGAGGTCTAGATCGCAAATTCTTTGAAACCCTTATTAAACTCAATTCTCTAATTTTTCTACCCATTTACACATGTTTAGGCCTAAGAATTTGATTGATGTTGATGAAAAATGAAGAAGACGAGTTAAACAATACTTACCCAATGAACTTTGGTGAAAAACAAATGCTCCAAAGATCGCCTAAGGGCTGTTGGAGAAGAGAATGTTTGAGGAATGGGATAAAATCCCGATTCTGTTCTGTTTTGGGTATTAAATCACTGAGCAAAAATTTGCCCTTCGCGTTCGCGTGCACCGTGTTATGTTCGCGAAGGGTTGGACAGAATGGGCATCGCGTTCGCGTGAACATAGTCGCGAATGCGTAGCAGAAAATTAGGGGGCTTCGTAGTTGGCCTACGCGAACGCGTGGTGCCTTACGCGAACGCGTAGAAGAGGCAGGCCAGGCTCCGCGAACGCGGGAGCCTTCACGCGAACGCGTAGTGGAAAAAGGCTGGGGTCCAGGTTTGTTGTACACAAATGCGAGGAATGGCTCGAACGCGAAAAGGGGGAGGAGAAGCCTTCGCGAATGCGACCGGATGGACGCGAACGCGAAGAAGGAATACCTGCTGCAGATTTTCTACAATTTTTCTAAGTCCAAAACCCACCCTGATACCTATCCGAAACTCACCTGAGCCCTCGGGGCTCCAAACCAAATATGCACTCTAACTTAATAACATCATATGAACTTGCTCGAGCGATCAAATCGCCAAAATAACATCAAACTCAATGAATTGAGCCTTAAAACTCAAGAATTCTTTTAAATTTCATAATTTCCAAAATTTTCAATTTAAGGCCGAAACTCGTCAAACGATGTCCGTTTTCAACCAAACTTTACAGGAAGCGCTTAACCAATACATATGACTTGCACCGGGCGTCGGAACCAAAATACGAGCCCGATACCATTGTTTTTTAATCAAATTTCAGTTTCATTTCCCTTAAACATTTTCAGAAAACAATTTAACAGAAAAATTCTTTTACCGGGGTTCTAGACCTCGGATTTCAATTCCGAGCATACGCCCAAGTTCCAAATTTTTCTACGGATTTTCTGAGACCGTCAAATCATGGGTCCGGGTTAGTTTACCAAAAAGGTTGACCAAAGTCAACCCTATCAATATTAATATCAAAATTCTTCAAATTTTTCACATATTTCATATATTTCAACATAGAAAATTTTTAGCTTCGCGCCCGAACTGCGCACGCAAATCGAGGCAACTATAAATGAGGTTTTCAAGACCTCAGAAGCTCGAAATGATTAATAAAATAAGTGATGACCCTTTGCGTCGTCACAGCACATCTGAGGTGGTGTCCGCCACCCGAACCAAATGATAGATATTCTTAATCATCTTCGAAGCCTTAAGGTAGGAAATAAACCTACCCCTTGGCACTACACCATTTCCTCTCCATTCAATAACCGGCTCGTTAGGGAACTCGAGCCTATTGACTCTCGTCCGACAGTCAAGCTTGGCAAAGCACGAATAGAGCCAATCCATTGCCATAATTACGTCAAAATCTACCATCCCAAGTTTAGTAAGATCGGCTGTGCTAACATGACCACTCACCATAACAACACAATTCCTGTAGACTCTTGAGGCTGTAATAGAATCACCAACCGAAGTCGACATAGAGAACGGCTCATGAAGCTGTTCGGGTTCTACCCCAAAACTCGAAGCAATGAACGGGGTGACATAAGACAAGGAAGACCCCGGATCAATGAGGGCATAACAATCAATATTCCGTACAGACAAGATACCTGCGGCAACATCTGGAGAAGCCTCAGCACTCTAGCGGCCACTCAATGCATAGAATCGGCTAGGTCCACCTCTACCATGAGCTCCACCCCTTGCTGCATCACGTCCTGCTGATGCTGGAGTACGCGCTGATGATGTAGCAGCCGAAGAACCGGATGACTGAGCAGATCCCCTACCTATACCCTGACGGGGTGAACGACAATCCTGCTGAATGTGACCTCTCACCCCGCACTCGAAGCACACCGGGATGTCAAGGTAGCAAGTCTCTGTATGAAATCTCCCACACTTGGGGCATATAGGTCTCCCCTGCTGCTGGGACCTCACCCCAGGACGACCAGACTGACGAGACCTCCTAATGTCTGAACCGGGTCTCGAATGACTGCCCTGCTGATGGCGGTGCACTCGTGGCACGGGCTGCCATTGCGGTGCACTCGACACTAAATGAGGAGCGTACTTGGACAACCTTACGAACTTCATATGATACTCCCATACACCCATACTGCCCTGTTTGAGAACCTCGAACTCAGTGGCACGGGCTGCCATTGCCTCAGTAGGCAAAAATTTGTGGGTCAAAGGGCTTTAATTCGATAGGTTGTGGGTCACACAGCTCCTTATATAACAGAAGATATGATTGTTTAAAGTGAGGTATTGTGCACACTCATTTACATCTTCGCCTATTATGAAGTTTTGCAACTTCAAAAGTTCCCGTTAACCATCCGAAATAACCCTGATGCCCCCGGGAACTCAACCAAAAATACCAACACCTCCTAAAACATCATACAAACTTGTTCCAATCATCGAAATGCATCAAAAAATTCCAAGACCATCAAATTACATCGAATTCAAGCCTAAGTTCTTCTAAAACTTCCAAAACATGCACTTAATAGAAAACCCAACGAAATCACGTCCCAATGACCTGAAATTTTGTACACATATCCCAAATCACCTAACGAAGCTACAAACTCTCGAAATTCCATTCCGACGGGTATCAAAATCTCGAAAGTCGCCAAAATACTAACTTTGCCAAAATAGGCTAACTTCTTCACCGGACTTCCAAAATTACTTCTGATTGCGCTCCTAAGCCTTAAATCATCACCTGGAGCTAACCGAATCATCAGAATTCAATTACGAGCCTTCTAACTCATAAGTTAACATCCGGTTGACTTTTTCAATTTAAGCCTTCTTAAAAGAGACTAAGTGTCTCATTTCTAACTAAAATCAATCCAATTCTACCCGATCAACTCAAATACTGATATTGAAACATATAGCAACATAATACGGTGAAAACGGGGCGATAATAACTAAGACGATGGGTTGGGTCATCACATTCTCCCCAACTTAAAATAGACTCTCGTCCTCGAGCGGACCCTGAGTTGTACTAGAAGTAACCCAATAGCTGAATAACCTTACCAAGCATATACTTTGGGTGATCCCACGTCACCCTATCTCATAAGGATCCGACAACACAATATAGCTGAGATTTTACAACCCATTTAGTCCATAAACCATAGACCTACATTTCACCTACTGAAATCTTACACAAGATCAGAACCTCACATTATTTTTTACTCAGACTATGCCCGAACCGGTTATAATAATCCGCGTCTTCAACCTCAGTTGCAATCATATAATATACTACAAAACTCGAACACTTGCAGCGATAGCTTCCATTCATGACAGCTACCCATGATAACCATATATCGTTAGAAAATCTCTTGATAAATAAAGTCTCATTTCAATACCTTCATATACTGCCAACGGCAACAGAAACACACGATAACCGTATCCATTCCTTAGGTCACCCATACACGAATCCATTTTCTTCTTGAACAATACCACAATAGATTTCCGGGCCAAACTTCGATATAAACTCTCTAGTCAGTCAAAATCACATATGTTCGTATTCCTTAATGACTCCATGATTATCTCAAATGCAATGCACCACTCTGGTGATATAGAACCTCATCACAGGACTAAGCCACAACTTGCATAATCCACGTACCAGTGAGAAATGGTCTGGACATACTCGAGCCATGACAACTGACTCTAACAAAAGAGTTGTACCTCAAGTTCATCAATAACATTACAACACAAGGCTGAGACCACGTCTCATATCATAATATAGAACACATGAATCTACCTCGAAAGATCATAATCAATTCTCCATACAACGCACAATCATCATACCTGATCCCAGTTTCCACCGTGGAATACACGCACACATTTGGTACTCATTCTTTCCATGAAAAATGCTCAATATTTACCTGTGATACCGAGCAAAACCGAATACCACCAATGAACCCAACAATAACATGCCAAAATACTACTGAAATATAATTAGTTTAATCACATTGCACTTTTTCTGAGACATATACTCTCATCAAATCACTTCTACTTAGCAATACTATTTTCCTTAATCATCTGAAGATCATTTATCTAATCACTTAGAAGGAATCACTACACATCACATGCTCTGCATGACATATACAGATCTTGTTCACGTTCTTACAATATTGACTCGACGGATAAGATCTGTATAAATTCATAACACCGCCGAATCAACAATTCATTGGGTTACTTCTAGCAAGAACTATCACCTCATTCTGACGCCTAATAATGGTCTTAGCTTTTTAACTTACTTCACAAACCTAGACTGCACTGGTCTCACAACCCCAATATGCCAATAGGATACTAATCCGAATGCAATACAAAAGAAAATGAACTATGTAAGGAATTATCAATTCCACGCATTAATACAGACTTCCCTTAGAAAACAAAGAACAAGGCATACAAAATAGTATATATAAAATTATACTCAACATCACACTGTTGCGGCATGAAACTCGATCCAGTTAACATACCCATGGCGGCGTGCCACCCGATCCACACACAAATCTCACAAAAGGAGATACACATCGAGCCAAATCTGCTCATCATAACCAAATACCGAATATCGGTCATAAGCATGCTAAGTACATAATATCATCCCTGAGGGGTATTTAGCGTTATAGCTACAAAGCCAAGCACAACTGAGGTGCGATATACAAAATTGAATTTCAAGAGCCAAGCTGCTCAGGTAACATCATCGCTACGCGGATTCTCAACACATAACAATTTCTCGAGCCTTTTAACAAATCACATGGCGTAAGGCATCACTACGCGAGATATCTGACAATGAAGCATCGTATAACCTTTATCAAAATTTTGCTTCACTCGTGCCGTTCTCGGCTCAATTCCTGTAACTAGAACTGGTTCGCTAGTATACTTAAAGATAGCACCAACATAGCACATAACTACCCAATCAGCTAATCAATGGCAACCTCCCCAACTTAGCTTGAAGCCATATATATCACAACACATATACTCTATTGTTGTCGTAATAACATAGTGAGATTAAACTCACTCTTTCACAAGTTTGTGGGGACACGAATCATTAGAAATTTTAACTCTTATGAAATTCTTGCATTTACTCACTTAACAGTCAAGCCCACTCTTTAGGCAACAAAATTTTTACTAAGTCCCCAATTTTTTCGAAAATTTTGGCAGAGTTTCATTTGTAATTGGGCCTATCCACCTGTCATAGAATCACCAAAACCATCCTAACAACACGACTGCAACTTGACAAAACATCACAATGTATATCAACAACATTAAATCTCAATACAACGTGTATTATATTATCAAAATTGATACATGGACCTGCATCGCACCTATTCGAATCATAACACATAGGAAATACCTTTCAATTACACATAAGGATCATACCACTTACGGACACCCCCGCAGGAGATAGCCCACCTGCTTCACCTTAATTCAATATTTTAACATACCTTCCACCATCACATACATAACCCAGTCATCCAATCTTCCTGAGTCTTAACTCATATCGATACATGTATTGCACTTTACTTTTCAACTAGGAGATACGAAAATATTCTTCATGCGCCCATATCTTGGGGCTACACAACACATCACAAAAGGAACCGAACACCTAACAGTTCATCTATTATCCTGCAGACTCCCTCGGTTAAGGAATCACAAGCCATCAAGGCACAATAATACTCAGCGCTCACGTGCGCATACAGACGTGTGGAAGAAATTTCAAGAGTTATATTTTCGAGCTGAATCAAGTACGCACGATAAGAATTCAAAGAAAGTGAAGTTTTTCCTAAAGGTTCTGCAGCCTCTCGAGGATAAATACAGACGTCTCCGTACTGATCCACGAGACTCTACCAACCGGCTCAAGACTCATGAGGCCTAGTAACCTGGCTTTGATACCAACTTGTCACGATCCCAAAACCCGGTCGTGATGGCGCCCGACACATTGCTAGGCCAGCCCGACCAACTAACTATAACACAGAGCTATCAGCTCTCACTTTACCCTTTTAGGCATAAACAACAATAATATAATGAAATGACATCTAGTACATCGGGGATAGATATCCCAAAACCAGTATAAACCTCCCACCGAATGAGGAGTCATAAGTCATGAGCCTCTACCAGAATATATAAGCCGTGATAGTGTATACAACTGTGCACAAGTGTGGAATAGACAAAATAAAATAAGGATAAACTGGAGGGTCAGGTCCTGCGGATGCTGGCAGCTACCTCAACTGTCTAAATTTAACTCCCGAGCAGCTATAGAATCAGCTATGCTGTGATGTACCTGGATCTGCACACAAGGTGCAGGGAGTTGAGTGTGAGTACTTCTAACTTAGCGGCAATAAAAGTAAATAATGCTGAGAAAAAAAAAATCACACAAAGCACTATCTCATGCTACATAATACATAACTGTCTTTAAACCTCAATACACTATCATTTTATTCCCTTTCAGCATATGTGAGTAGATTATTTAGAAATCTCATTTTAACTTCTCTTTCATTCATGATAACATACCAATACCTGGGTACAACCTTAAGCAGTTATAAGTGTAAGGCCCCGTAAAATTTTTGTGCATAAAACCTAGTAGATGTGGTGTCATGGTCCGAATGATGTGTTAGGAATGGGTGATAGTAGATCGACTCACCAAATCAGCTCACTTCCTGCCTGTCAAGTCCACTGATACTGCGGAGCAATATGCAAGATTGTACATCAAGGAGATAGTAAAACTTCATGGCACTCCACTTTCTATCATCTCAGATCGTGGGGCTCAGTTCACAGCTAAATTTTGGAAGAAGTATCAGCAAGGTTTGGGAATCTAGGTGAATCTCAGCACAGCTTTCCATCCACAGACCGACGGTCAGGCCGAGCGGACCATTCAGACGCTCGAAGACATGTTGCGGGCTTATGTCTTAGATTTTAAAGGTAATTGGGATGAACACTTGCCACTGATAGAATTTTCTTACAATAATAGCTATCATACTAGCATTCAGATGGCCCCATTTGAGGCATTGTACGGGAGAAGATGTAGATCGCCAATTCGGTGGTTTGAGACAGGTGAAGCGGAATTGCTAGGGCTAGATATGGTGTACGAAGCTATGGGAAAGGTCAAGGTTATTCAGAAGAGAATGAAAACAGCACAGAGTCGTCAAAAGTCCTATGCGGACGTTCGTCGAAGGGATTTGGAGTTTCAAGTCGATGATTGGGTGTTCTTGAGGGTATCTCCTATGAAGGGAGTCATGCGATTCGGAAAGAAAGGGAAATTGAGTCCTAGGTATGGTTGTCCATATCGGATCGTTCAAAGGATTGGTCAAGTTGCTTATAGGCTAGAATTGCCTCTTGAGATGTCATCGGTGCACTCGGTATTCCATGTGTCCATGTTGAAGAAAGTGATTGGAAATCCATCCGCAATCATGTCAGTCGAGGCTATTGAGGTTAATGAAGATTTGTCATATGAAGAAGTTCCAGTTGCCATTCTTGATAGGCAAGTCCGTAAGTTAAGAAATAAGGAAGTTGCCTCTGTTAAAGTATTGTGGCGAAGTCAACAAGTTGAGGAGGCCACATGGGAAGCAGAGAAAGAGATGAAGGAAAAGTACCCCCAATTGTTTGATCAAGCTTAGAAGAAATTAGGCGATCCTTCTACTTCTAGTAACTGTCATCTTGTCCAAGTTGTTTCCCTCTTAGTGTTAGTAAAAGCCTCCTCCATTTTGTAAAGATTTACGTGTTTAATAAACAACTAATAGAAAGTTTAGATTGGTAATGGTTTGTTAAGTGTACATGTTGTGTTAAAATGGTTGAATAAGGAAAGGACTCATTGAAGTGACTAGTTTATGTGCAATAGTAACAATGTGATAAAATGTGTGCATTTGTTGAGGCAAGAAAGTATATACAAGTTGTGAAAAGTGTTGTATTTGTGTATTGTTGTTTGGTAATGTGTTTCGGGGGCCCTCTGACAGGTGGATATGTCCATAATACAAAGGAAACTCCGGCGAAATTTTTCTAAAATATAAGAGTTAGTCAAAATTTTGATAGCTTGCATATCATGTCTTTCAAAACTCATTTATTTCAAAATCCTCATTCGAATGATCTTAAGGGGGGGAGGATGTAAGGCCCCGTAAAATTTTTGTGCATAAAACCTAGTAGATGTGGTGTCATGGTCCGAATGATGTGTTAGGAATGCGTAGAATTCTTCGCGGCGAGCTTGCGAGCCGCGGTTCGGACCCTTGGTAGTGATTTAAGTTTCAAAAATGTAGAGAAATAATTTTTCCGAAAAAGTGTCAAATATGCGGTCAAGAATGCGACCGCAAACCCGACATGCGGACCGCATTCTTGCCGCAAAACGTTCCAGAGAGCTTCCCAAAAATCGTGTCAAAAGTGCGGTCGATATGCGATCGCATGTCAAATCTGCGGTGCACTTTGCGACCGCAGAATCAACATGCGGTCCGCATAGTGACCGCATTCCTTAACAGAACCTGTGTAAAAATTGGGGCAATTCTGCGGTCACTATGCGGACCGCATGTTGATTCTGCGGTCGCATAGTGCACCGCATATTTGACCCCGGCCCAGATTTTTGTAACATTTTGACCCGATCTCTTCTTTAATATAACACACTTCTTCTTCATTTTACCATATCATCTTACCAAAATTAGAGAGAGAAGAGAGGGTTTTTAGAGAGAGAAGTTCTTCATCTTGAAAGATTGTTCCAATCATCTTAATTCAAAGTGATTCTAGGGCAAGGATTCAACTTCCCCAATATTTTCAAGGTAAAAACCCTAGCTATTTTCTTTAATTTTTAGTTTTAAGATGGGTAAAGGAAGGTTTTCATATAATAGCTTTTGGAAAATGGAATTTTATACTCATGCATGATTATTGATCTTGATTTTTAGTAAAACAAAAGAAGTAAGTAGAAGTAAGAGTCTTCAAGAACAAGGTTGGCAAGAATAGGATATCTTGGGTAAGCATAAAGTAGAAAGTTAACGGAAGAAAACTCATCACAGGTATGTATGGCTAATTTTGATTCTTGTGAAATCGCCCTTATGTGTAAAATTGTTTGGCATGTGTTGATTTGAGAAATTGTATGTGATTATTTGATGTTGTTGTTGGATATTCAAAGTTGTTGTTGAACTATGAGTGTTGTGGTATGAAATATGAACCGAAAGGTAAATGAGAGTTGAATTGGGTAAAGAATTTGTGAATAATGATTATGATGGCCTATATGGCACCTTGTGGAAAAGAAAACGAAACACTTGAGAATTGGTTTATTGTGGAAAGAGATGAAACACTTGAATTATGGAAAATTGTTGAATATACATGTGTGAATATTCTTGAATGTGGAAACATTGTAACTTGGTTGTGATATTGGCTTGAGAAGTAATTGAGAACATGAAACAATGTGCAAGTTGCTTATTTGAACTTGTTGAAATTGTGTGTAGTACCTTATCTCCTGTTTGAAATTGTTGTGTTTTCAACTGTAAGGCGGGGTCGTGTTGCGCGCCGCAACGTGGGGAAATAAGGTGTGGGTTGGGGTGATAAGGGTGGCCGAGGTAATAAGGGTGGTCAGGGGCAATAAGGATGGAAAGCGATCGAAATCGCTATTAAAAATTGATACATAAATCAAGAATGTGAAATTGTGAAAGGAGACAGCAGGAGAGTTTGCAACCTGTGGGGCACTGATTGCCCCTTTGTTTGACTACTTGTGCTTTACGTGATTGATTGATTATTGTTCAATTGGTTGATTGTAGAAAGTGCTTTGTGTTGAGAATTATTTGAAATAAGAAAAATGTGGAAACATGGTTGGCTGGCTCGATTAATTGTTGATGTAATTTAATGGCTTGAGTTTACCTGGGACAAAGTTTGTCCATACATACCAGTACAATTCAAGTGTACTGACGTCCCTTTTGCCGGGGGCGCTACATTCGTGTCATGATTGTAGGTGGATCAGTAGCAGGCACTTCAGCTCATCGGCGGTAGTATCCTTCTCCTTCCACTGCCCGTTTTTGGTGAGCCCCTTTCTTCCTCGGGGCCTTGTGTGGTTCATGCCACTTCTGTTTAGATTTCATTTTGGTTTTGTAAGGTATAGCCGGAGCCTTGTTACCGGCAAGTATTGTATTTCCCTTTTTGTATCCTAGAGGCTCCGTAGACATGTAAACTATGGGATTGTGGCCTATGTATATGTATGGGGCGTTGTAAATATAAATTATGAACTTTTTAGTAAATAAATCACATGGTTATGTTTATGCATTATGAAATCAGTCATTATGATTAGTAAAATATTCGGTTAATGAGAAACAGTCAACACAGGGGTAACGCGTGGGAATGAAAGGCACCCAGGTCCGCTTGACTGGGGCAACCCGGTCAGGCGCCGGTCATGTCCCTCGATTTGGGGCGTGACAATAAGTCTGCACTCAAATCAGCCCCTTGGGCTCAACACTCCTTAACAATTTCCACCAGGGGATCTGGTCAATAAGGCAAATAAGGCATGTGTGCCAATAATGAATGAGTGTTATATGTTATGCCACGTAGTACAAGTAAACCAATGTATGTATTCCATGCAATGCATATGACGCTATGGCGTACAGCCTGATCCATGCAAAGGCGGTCGCGCTCATTGTGGGGGTTCATACTCCGGAGGGGCTACTATAGCCCAACCGCAATATCAATATCACACCTGCTACAGCACGCAGCCCGATCCACACACTACTGCGCCGTGCAGTCCGATCCATACATGTATATGCATATACTCACTTATCACTCGAGGCTTGAAAGCCTTCTCACATAGTCCGTCATGCCTCACATATGGCCCTTGGCCCCAATCGGTCCAATGAGTAATCAAAAAGCCCCTCGGGCAACAGTATCATGTTAGCTCACAGCTAAAAATGTCATTAAGACCTTGTTCAAGTTTTTCAAATCGTATAAAATGCTGAGTGGCAAAATACCATTTTTAAAAATCTTAGATTGAGATAAAAATATGCACAATATTATCAAGGCAGTAATATCAATCCCTGAAGGATTCAGATAATCGGCACGAAGCCCAAAACATGATAATCAGTCCAATTCCTGATAATTAATATCTTTGTTAGGGTGTCAATTCTATTTCAAGCAATTAGGTGTTATTTTTTATTAAGTGGGACAGACCAAGTCACAATTGTCACACATCCTTTTAGCGCACCCGCGAGAGCGCGAGGGAGTTTTTCCAATTAAAGGACAATCGAAACAGGATTTATTTAATTTTTCGGAGTCGCCACTTGGAAAAATAATGGTGTCCCAAGTCACCGGTTTTAATCCCGAACCGAGGAAATTTATGACTCTATTTTACAGTCTGCGAAACTAGAAACATGGATAAGGAATTCTGTTAGCCCGGGAGAAGGTGTTAGGCACTCCCGGATTCCGTGGTTCTAGCACGGTCGCTCAACTGTTGTATTTGTTTTTATCTGATTTCTTTATATATTCTATTTTATGTGCATTTATTAATATTTTTCTTTATTTTATAAAGAATTACAACGTCGTAAAAATGCATTTCGGGCCACACCGTACCAGTACGCCTGTGGCTTTTAATACATTTCGACTTCGTTGAGATTTAGATTTGGGTCACATAAATGTGCACCCATATTTGAGAATGTATATTAAAATTGTGCCTAAAATTTCTATGTCTTTATTAACTTTGGGAAAGACCGTAAAATTCGCTAAACGGTTCTTCCAAATCTATGTATTTTTATAACAATTATTTGAGGGCCCGTGCACTTTGTTCTCTAACGAGTCTCATCTCATTTCATTTTTTAAAGGCCAAACCTATGGTGTGCTATGTTTTTCTATTATTATTTTTTCCCTATCTACGAAAGAAAGATCCTAATTTATTATGTTCAAAATCCGATTAAATCAAATGAAGGAACCTTTGAACTGGGCCCAAATGGCTAGGCCAATGAGCCCAATTTTAAAATGATGCAAATAATGTAATCTCAATTATTCCAACATTCACGGCAGCCGTTCTGCGTAGTTTGAAGCAAATGGGATACTTCTAATGGCTTGAACTTGTATGATTAACTTCAGGCCAGAATCTGTTAACACTTAATTTGGATTACCATTTTATTGATATTCAGAAATCTTATGCCTACGTAGATTGAAAATTCCGACAAAAATCATTCAAATTAGTTGATCTACAAACGCTCATAAGCGGATTATTTTAGTCTATCTTCATTAACTACTAATACTACTTATTTTGAGATTTAGTCTAAATGGTAACGTCTTATTTAACACTCGAACCTGTTTTCATGCCATCAACCAATGTCGTTCTGGAAATGCTATCACAATAGGATATCAGTGAATCCTTTCTAATTTCTCTACCTGCTAGGCTTAATTGAAATCCAAATCTATTAACAATCGTCCTAATAGTCTCAAATATTTAATAATGCTCGAGTACCAACAACGTTTTTCAAAGGTTCAAATTCATACAGTCCAATATAATTACGCAAAAGGACTGTTAACAATCTAAAATATTAACAAATGAACTACTTCATCACATCATCCGAAAGAACACAAAAAAAAATGAAAACAGGCTTAAGCTTCACATTCTCCATGCATTCATCTCACAGACTTCAGTTTGGAACTATTGAATTATAGAGGTGTACCTGGTGATCGAAAAGCAAGAAGAAGAACCAAGTCAGCCACAATAGCGTCACAGCAGGATGAGCAAATCACAGCAGCAACTTATAGCTCTAACCAACAACAGAACAGACCCAAAGAACTTGCAAAAACCAAGCGGCAACACTCAAATCCCAAACAGATCCACTCAACTTCCAAGCTAAAACCAGACAGACCAACAAATGATTTAACGCTTTCAACAGACCACAAATCCAGTAGGAACAGGTAACACTTGAAGAAAAGAGGAAGAACTTCAGATACTTGGATTCCAAACAGACAAAAACAACCTTCAGCTGGCCCTTATGATGTGATAAACAGCAGAATCCTCACTGTTTTCTCCCTATTCTCTATGCTTAAGACCTCTCAATTTCTTCTCTCCCAAGTGTATGCCCTTTTAGATTGTATGCCTTCATGTGTGTGTTTAATCTCTGTGTGAATCACTGTTTTTTCCTAGGTATCCATGCCTATCCCCAAGGTTCTCCAGATATCTCTCCTGTATGTGTGTATCCAAGGTCTATTTTTTCTGTTTTCTATCTCTTTTTGTGTCTGTCTATGTGTGTAGGACTCCCTGTGTCTATCAGTGTGTTCTCCCTTTGTATCTATTCCTCTTCCCCTTATATATCACTAAAACAGACCTTTTATCATTCTTGAAACACTTAAACTAATTCCCCCCATCATCTTTGCCCATGATATTCTCTTATACCTCCACTACTACATGTCTTGTCCTATTTTTTAATTTAAAGTTATGGGTGGTTTGTTTAATCAATCCCTTTACCTCCCCATTATGTTTTGTTTTCCACAATAATATATTAATGGTACTTTGGTGTCTAGTGGACAGAATACTTAACATAAACAATTCTTTAAATTTTCGATTCTCAGATTACCCTTGAATCTACTATGAACTACTGAAAATACCACCCAAACCCCTTCCAGACAAGTATTCGAATCACTCACCAATTCATCAATTAAATTCGAATTAAAATCTAACAGCATTGCAACCAAGATGAAAGATTCGATGATTCTGAGCAAAATCCCAATTCTAAACTAAAACTTAGACAAAAGATGAATGAGCACTGTCAATTCACTGAATTGAAAACAAACTAAGTTCAAAACCTGATGAACAACAAAGGAAAACAAAATCTCAACAGACCACTACTATATAATCACAAACAAGCCAGATCAACGACTTACACATAAGTGGGCAGACTCGATTCTAACTAACAAAGCAATCACCTTGCTCTCGGCCAGCAAATTTGAATCATATGTATCAAGGTTTAACTGAATCGAAAACTGAACCAAAATAATATACTAACTGAGGCATAGGTCTGCACGATTTGAAAACAAACAGGCTTCCAATTTCAACTTCGCAAAGACTAACGACGAACAACTATATATGACAAACTAAATTGATTGAATACCCACTGAACTTAAACGAACAAATAGACTCCTAGACTTATGAACTCTGCATTTGAACTAAGGCATGACAGAAGAGATGGAGGTTACTACTAAAATATGAAACAAACGAAAACAGAAGAGAAATTGAAATCAAAGAAAAGAAGAATAAAGGAACAACGATTGTAAATACCTAAAACCCAGCCCGAGCCTGCTTCGAACTTGAAAGTTATACTTCACTCATTTGAAGTTGAAATAGACATTAATCGAATGTTCTCGGCTGAGAACACACGATTAAGGTCGATTAACAACCTCAAGTCTCTAGTCTTGCGCCAGTTCTTTGAGTTCGAGTCTTTCAATTGTTTGAACGATTCGATAAGATCCAGGTTGAATTGAATGGTCTGCATGCTAAGTTTGGGATGAGGGAGGTTCTATGGTTGTCCGGTGTGAACTTGGGACGGGTTGGGTGATTTTAGGGTTTTTCTCGAACATTCGAGTGACAATTCAAGATGGCCTGGTATGATTCGAGGTCGACGGATAAGGGGTTCGTGTTCAGGGGAATGAGGAGGATTAGGGGTGTTGGTTTGGGTGGCCGGCGACGTCTGGCCGCCGGGTTTCGATCGGTGGAAGTGGAGGGCAGCGCTAGGGTTTCATTTCGTCTCTGATGAGAGACGACGAAAGGGGTGTGGGAGGGTCTGAAGGGGAAATGAACTGGGTTAGGCGAGTTTGGGGTGTGTTTGTTATGTTACAATGCCAAGGTTAACGTGGGCCGTTGGATGATGAGAATCCAACGGCCAGGATCAAAAGATGGGGGGGATTAATGTGATCCATCCGATCAACGCAGATCAATGGCTTGGATCTCTTTACCAAAGACAGAGACGACGTCGTTGGGTCTTGCTGGAGGCGGGTTGGACTGGACCAGATGGGATTCGCTTGGGCCTGGTTTTTGGACTAAACTATGGCCCAAATCTGATCTCATTACTACATGTATATATATATATATGTACATGTATATATATATATATATATATATATATATATATATATATATATATATATATGCATACAATTATCCCACACAATTACATATCACTTAAATGTAAACCGTATAATTTTGATATTAAACCCTAAAAAAGAAATGCAAAACATGATGTATGTATTCTGTATTTTACTAATTTAAATAAATAAACACGCACACACAAAAATGCAAATGTAAGATAAAAATAACACAAAAATCATGAAAATCATGCTCAACATAAAACTATTTTATTTTGAATTTTCTGGGAGTACTTCTCAGGTAAGGCAAAAATCACGTGCTCACAGCTGCCCCTCTTTGCGCGTAAACATGCAGAGTTTTTGTGCAAAGATAAGTGAGCGGATATAAGCGATTTTTGCCCATTCGAGCACTCCGTATGAAGCATTTTGGAAAAGTTTTGACCGAACCTTGCTTCAAAGGTCTCCTACATATCCCCGGCTAAAAGGGAATCAGGTCAATGTAGTTCGGGAAGTTCTGGTAGCTGGGACTACCATGACTGTTGCGATCTCGCTGTTACTGCTGTTACTGCTGTTGCCACCGCTTAGCTGATCTCCTTGTTACACCGTTCTAAGCAACAAAAACAAGAAGCTAGACTAAGTTACAGTACTACAAGTTCTTATCTATCCTTTTTAACTTGATCTTGTCGCGCTCCTTGCCATCCTATCTGATTTGGTGTTCCTTCTGATGCTTCTTCTCTTCTGCCAATTGTTATTTCGGCCTAGCTTGATTGCCGAACTCCGACCATTGTTTCCTTCTTTATGATCTTTGAACTATTCTCCTTCGCAATCTGAATATATCTGTTCTGCTCCTTGTTGCCTTCCTTTCGATTATGAACTTGGATTCATGCCGGAGATTTCTGTCACATTCAACCGCTTTCCTCAACCAAATTAAAATAGATCGCCACTCCATTTTCCAGGCGGGCTCCCTGACTTCAACCACTACTTCAAAATAAAATCGCCACTCCATTCTTCAGGCGGGCTCCCTGACTCCAGCTACTACTTCAAAATAAAATCGCCACTCCATTCTTCAGGCGGGCTCCCTGACTTCAACTTCAAAATAAAATCGCCACTCCATTCTCCAGGCGGGCTCCCCGACTTCAACTACTACTTCAAAATTAAATCGCCACTCCATTCTCCAGGCGGGCTCCCTGACTTCAACTATAACTTCGAAATTGAAACGCCACTCCATTCTCCAGGCGGGCTCCCTGACTTCAACTACTACTTCAAAATTTAAATCGCCACTCCATTCTCCAGGCGGGCTCCCTGACTTCAACTACTATTTCAGAATAAAATCGCCACTCCATTCTCCGGGCGGGCTTCCTGATTACAACTACTATTTCAAAAATAAAATCGCCACTCCATTCTCCAGGCGGGCTCCCTGACTTCAATTACAACTTCAAAATAAAATCGCCACTCCATTCTCCAGGCGGGCTCCCTGACTTCAGCTACTACTTCAAAATTAAATCGCCACTCCATTCTCCAGGCGGGCTCCCTAACTTCAATTACAACTTCAAAATTAAATCGCCACTCCATTCTCCAGGCGGGCTCCCTGACTTCAATTACAACTTCAAAATTAAATCGCCACTCCATTCT
This sequence comes from Nicotiana noctiflora, assembly GCA_032618575.1. Lineage (NCBI taxonomy): Eukaryota > Viridiplantae > Streptophyta > Magnoliopsida > Solanales > Solanaceae > Nicotiana > Nicotiana noctiflora. Next base: position 50,885 of record JASVEL010009866.1, read on the forward strand.
CCAGGCGGGCTCCCTGACTTCAATTACAACTTCAAAATTAAATCGCCACTCCATTCTCCAGGCGGGCTCCCTGACTTCAATTACAACTTCAAAACTAAATCGCCACTCCATTCTCCAGGCGGGCTCCCTGACTTCAACTATTATTTCAAAATTAAATCGCCACTCCATTCTCCAGGCGGGCTCCCTGACTTCAATTACAACTTCAAAATTAAATCGCCACTCCATTCTCCAGGCGGGCTCCCTGACTTCAATTACAACTTCAAAACTAAATCGCCACTCCATTCTCCAGGCGGGCTCCCTGACTTCAACTATTATTTCAAAATTAAATCGCCACTCCATTCTCCAGGCGGGCTCCCTGACTTCAATTACAACTTCAAAATTAAATCGCCACTCCATTCTCCAGGCGGGCTCCCTGACTTCAATTACAACTTCAAAACTAAATCGCCACTCCATTCTCCAGGCGGGCTCCCTGACTTCAATTACTACTTCAAAATTAAATCGCCACTCCATTCTCCAGGCGGGCTCCCTGACTTCAATTACAACTTCAAAATTAAATCGCCACTCCATTCTCCAGGCGGGCTCCCTGACTTCAATTACAACTTCAAAACTAAATCGCCACTCCATTCTCCAGGCGGGCTCCCTGACTTCAACTATTATTTCAAAATTAAATCGCCACTCCATTCTCCAGGCGGGCTCCCTGACTTCAATTACAACTTCACTGATTTCATCCTGTCTTGATTACCTTCCTTTGCCTCTTGTACCGTTTCCTTCTTCCTGCATTGCCTCTCGGACCACCTTCTCTTCTGAGTTATCCTGTCTTGGAATTGCCTTCCCCCGGGTCGTATTACTTTTTCTTATGGCTGCTGGGGATATTTTTGGAACTGTTTACTCGCCTGCTGGGGATGATGCTGCTGAGGAAGTATTCTTTGCTTCCTTCACCCCTCATTCTCTTCCTTCTTCCCATACCTCCTTTGGGACTCACGCTTTTGCATCCTCGAGCGAATTATGGAATGTAATACTGCTGGGGGAATCTCGAAGCCATTGTTTCATTTTTCCATCAACTGCTGGGGATGATACCAGGCTCAAAGATCACCCCATCGTGTCGTCTGGCCTTTCTCAAAACTATTCTGCTCGGAGCTGGTGTTTCCCGAAATCTTGTGTTGCTTTCTACCCTTATCCACTGAGTCTTTGCTTTCAAGAAAATTTTCGCAACAAGAGAAAATTTTCTGCCCCAGTTTGATAAACTTCTGGACGGTATGCTTTTCTGCCGACGAACCCTCTTTTCCTGCTTTTAAATCAAAGAAAAATTGTTAGTTTCAAAACACGGTGAGTGGTCGTGCCACTCTTGTTGGAGCCGTTTTCTTTTCTCTTTCAACTGCTTGGCCTCTCTTGAACTTTGAGGGCGACGTTGACGCTTGCTGGGGACGACGCTCTTTCCACGAACGACCTCTCATCTTTCCTTTTATTCCAATCTTTGGTTTGATCCGACTTTTTTTTTTTTTTTTTTTTTTTAGCCGGTGATCTGTTGCGTGAAATCATCTTTCGGATGTGCCGCATGTGTCCATTATACTCCATAATTCCTGCGAACCTTCCAATCAGCCTGTCGTCCCAATCTTACTATCGTAACGACTTCTGCCTTGTCGCCCCGTTCCACGCCTATTCATTTCATTATACTGCTTTGGGAGACTTGGTAGTAAGCTTTGAAAAATCGATTTTCGAAAAATGAAAGAAAAGAAAAGAAATACTGACCGCAAATGACAAAAGAAGAGAAAAACTTTTCTGAACTAGAAAAAATAGGAAAACTTATCTGAATGTATGACTGATCCAATGGCTATGCCGCGCCTTTGAGATTAAACTGCCCAGTCTATTCATGTCAATCACTTTCTGATGCCGCGTTCTGCTAGAGGTAAACGGATGTCCAAACCTTGTCTCATGCGGACATCTTGTAACCATCTCGTCCTGTCACCTCACAGTGCCCTTCAAAGGGTTTTCACTAATGAGATTCTCTCATTTCTCTCTACCTCCCGTCGCCTTAAGGTGCCCGTAAAGGTTTTCACCGCCAGACTCTCTCATTTTTTTTTCTTTTTTTTTTCTCTCAACTTTCTTCGCCTTAAGGTGCCCGCGAGGGTTTTCACCGTTAAGACTCTCTCATTTACGCTTTCTTTCCCTGTGGCGGGGTATCACCCATGAGATTCCCTCTAGAGCGTTATCCCCTTTCGGCTTGTGCATCCCGGACTCAATCGAGGGTCGGGACATCACTTTTGGCTTTCATTCTCATGACTTGGCATTTCTCAAATACTGATCGAGAGGTCTTTCTGGTTCTTAATATGGTTTCTGCGCGTGAGGCCGAAGAAAGGGGTTTAGCCTCAACGGTTAGCTTATTACAACTTTCGGAATCCACACTATCTTTCCAACGAAACAATGACTTCTGCCCCAGTTTTGTTGCTTGGGGGATTTTTTGATTTTTTGATTTTTATTTTATTATGACCGAGCCGTGTGGCGCCTACGTATCCTTCTTGAGGAATCAGGTCGAACGTAGTTCACTTTTCTTGTATTTTTTTCTCTTTATTTTTTTTCTATTTTGTTACACATCTTCCTTGATGATTCCGAAAGAGGGTATATGAAAGAATAATTAAGGCTCAAAGAGGGAAACAAAGGTTAAAGTGTTTGGATAGTAGAAAAAATTGCCTCTGTCATTTCATTTTCCGAAAAATGCCAAATACACACAAACGAAACCAAACGTTGACAAATGCATTAAAGAATTACACATAATATCTCTTGACTGCATCATAATTGATAGCCATATCGGTGCATCTTCCCTCAACATCAGTTAGACATAGAGCGCCGTTGGATAATACTCTAGTCACCACAAATGGTCCCTGCCAATTTGGAGCGAACTTGCCTTTCGCTTCGGCCTGATGTGGTAGAACTCTCTTCAGCACATGCTGTCCCACTTCAAATTTCCTGGGACGTACCTTCTTGTTGTATGCTCTCGCCATTCTCTTTTGATACAATTGGCCGTGACATACGGCTGTCAATCTCTTTTCATCGATCAAGCTCAATTGCTCTAATCGGGTTTTGACCCATTCGTCGTCATCAATCTCAGCTTCAGCGACAATTCGGAGGGATGGGATTTCAACTTCTGCGGGTATTACTGCTTCAGTCCCGTATACTAACAAGTAAGGAGTTGCACCTACCGAAGTCCGGACGGTAGTGCGATAACCCAACAGCGCAAATGGTAACTTTTCATGCCACTGCCTAGACCCTTCTACCATCTTCCTCAATATCTTCTTTATGTTCTTGTTTGTTGCCTCGACCGCACCATTTGCTTTTGGGCGATACGGTGTGGAATTTCGGTGTGTAATCTTGAACTGTTGACATACCTCTTTCATCAATCCACTGTTAAGATTTGCACCGTTATCCGTGATGATTATCTTTGGAATTCCAAACCTGCAGATGATGTGGGAATGTACGAAATCCACCACCGCCTTCTTGGTCACCGATTTGAATGTTTTGGCCTCCACCCACTTGGTAAAATAATCAATCGTTACCAGAATGAACCTATGACCATTGGAAGCCGCAGGCTCAATAGGTCCGATAACATCCATACCCCATGCAACAAACGGCCATGGTGCTGACATTATGTGCAATTCAGTTGGTGGAGAGTGGATCAAGTCTCCGTGTATCTGACACTGATGGCATCTTTGCACGAAACTTATACAATCACGCTCCATCGTGAGCCAGTAATATCCGGCTCGAAGAATCTTCTTTGCCAATACGTATCCGCTCACGTGTGGTCCACAAACTCCCGAGTGTATATCTGTCATCACTGTTGTGGCTTGATTTGCATCTATACATCTCAACAACCCCAAATCTGGGGTTCTTTTGTACAGCACCCCTCCACTAAGGAAAAATCCGTTTGCCAACCGCCGAATAGCTCGCTTTTGATCTCCAGTTGCTTGCTCTGGGTATACTCCTAACCTGAGGTATTCCTTGACATCATGAAACCACGGCTCACCATCCACCTCTTCCTCTATCACATTACAATAAGCATGTTGATTCCGGACCTGGATATGTAACGGATCGACACGAACCTTGTCCGGGTGGTGTAGCATTGACGCTAAAGTAGCCAACGCGTCGGCAACCTCATTATGCATCCTTGGGATGTGCTTGAATTCTACCGATCGAAAGCGTTTGGTCAAATCATGCAAACACTGACGATATGGGATAAGCTTTAGATCTCTGGTTTCCCATTCTCCCTGAATCTGATGTACCAGAAGGTCCGAGTCCCCCAAGACCAAGACGTCATGTACATCCATGTCCACCGCTAATCGCAACCCCAAGATACATGCCTCGTACTCAGCTATATTATTGGTACAGTGAAAACGCAGTTGAGCAGTAACAGGATAATGGTGTCCTGTTTCAGATATGAGCACAGCCCCTACTCCGACTCCCTTTGCGTTTGCCGCTCCGTCGAAGAAGAGCTTCCACCCTGGATCCTTGGTTAGTTCTAACCCCTCAATTTGCAATACCTCTTCGTCTGGAAAATACGTCCTCAAAGGTTCGTACTCGTCGTCAACGGGATTCTCGGCTAAGTGATCGGCCAGGGCTTGAGCTTTCATAGCCGTCCTTGTCACGTATATGATATCGAACTCCGTAAGTAATATTTGCCATTTTGCTAACCTCCCTGTAGGCATAGGTTTCTGGAAAATATACTTCAACGGATCCAAACGCGAAATGAGGTAAGTGGTGTAAGAAGACAAATAGTGTTCCAGCTTTTGGGCTACCCAAGTCAGGGCGCAACATGTCTTTTCTAGATGAGTGTACTTGACCTCGTGGACTGTAAATTTCTTACTGAGGTAGTAAATGGCCCTTTCCTTCCTGCCAGTAAGATCATGCTGCCCCAGTACGCAGCCGAACGAATTCTCCAAAACTGTCAGATAAAGAATCAGGGGTCTACCTGGCTCAGGCGGAACTAGTACGGGTGGGTTTGACAGATACCCTTTGATTTGGTCGAACGCTTCCTGACATTCTGTCGTCCATTCTATCGCGGCGTCTTTCTTCAACGGACGGAATATGGGTTCACATGTTGCCGTAAGCTGGGCAATAAACCTACTGATGTAATTCAACCTTCCCAACAGACTCATTACCTCTGTTTTATTCTTTGGCGGGGGTAGCTCTTGAATGGACTTGATTTTGGATGGGTCCAGCTCAATACCCCGTCGGCTGACGATGAATCCTAGCAACTTTCCGGACGGAACTCCGAATGCGCACTTGGGCGGGTTGAGCTTGATGTCGTACCTTCGAAGTCTTTGAAAGAACTTCCTGAGGTCGGCGACGTGGTCTTCTCGACGTCTAGATTTTATGATCACATCATCCACGTACACTTCTATTTCCTTTGTATCATGTCATGGAATACCGTAGTCATCACCCTCATGTATGTTGCTCCTGCATTCTTCAAACCAAACGGCATCACCCGGTAACAATAAGTCCCCCACGGTGTAATAAAAGCTGTCTTTTCTGCGTCCTCTTCGTCCATCAGGATCTGATGATATCCCGCATAACAGTCCACAAAAGATCCGATTTCGCGTCCGGCGCAATTATCAATCAGGATATGGATATTGGGAAGCGGGAAATTATCCTTAGGACTCGCCTTGTTGAGGTTGCGATAGTCCACACATACTCGGATCTTTCCGTCTTTCTTTGGCACCGGTACTACATTAGCCAACCATTCAGGGTATCGAGTGACACGAATGACTTTCGCCTGCAATTGCTTGGTTACTTCCTCCTTAATCTTCACACTCATCTCCGTCTTGAATTTCCGCAGTTTCTGCTTGACGGGAGGATATGCCGGATCAGTGGGTAATTTATGAACCACTAGATCAGTGCTGAGCCCTGGCATGTCGTTGTACGACCATGCGAAAATGTCTTTAAATTCCATGAGTGTTTCGATCAACTCTTCTCTCAGCTTGGGTTCAATATGGACACTTATTCGAGTTTCTTTGACGTCATCCGCATTCCCCAGATTAACGGCCTCAGTATCATTTAAATTTGGTTTGGGTTTTTCCTCGAAGTGACTTAATTCTTCACCGATTTCTTCTACGGCTTCATCATCGCCGTACTCCGACTCACTCTCGTCACTTCTTATTTCATGCGTTATTATTTCGAAACCCGATTGACTTTCTAGACTGGGTTGATTAATCTTTAAGCACGCCATATCATTAAGATCAGTTGAAAGAAGGCTGTTCATAAAAGTAAAAAGAAGGAAAAATAAACAAAATTAGACACGAAGGGAACCAAATTTCATTAATGGGAACAGTACAAGGAAAAACAAACTGCAAACTTAAATCAAAAATGAACTAAAAACAACTGGATTTTACTCCGGGAACAACCCCCAACACAGAATTTCGAAAGAAAACAATCCAAAACAAACTACCAAGACTCCTTCCGGACAGGGAAAGGAGTAGCCTTCCAATTATTCAGTTTTGCTTTTGGTCCCACAAACTGGATCTCGGCATGGCTAGATCCTTCACCATCCTCGAGCATACATACATCTGTGAATAGGTCCTCGAACTTCCTGAAGAACTCTTCGTCAGGCCTAATCGTGGGACCGGGAATCTTTATCGTCGGATGTCCTCTTACTCCAGACCTGACGAAAGATTGGGAGAGGCGTGGAACGGGCTTTGGGAGCATCCATGTCTTCTGCTTACTCCTCTTGGCTTGCCGGATGTCCTCTGATGTTGGCTGGAATCCCAAGCCGAAGGTTCCCAAGTTTTCGACCACTGATATCGGTTGTATGATTCCTTGCAGAGATGCACCTAGACCTTTGCCGGGTATGAAACCATGTCTCAACATTTCATGAGCGACCATGACGTCTGCAGTAATTCTGTCATTGGGAATGCATTCCCCTTCTGGAACTCGGTTGGCGGATACCACATCGCAGATCCGGTACACCCACGGCCCAACATCTTCTTCTGTCTCAACGAAGGGGACGATGGTGCCTGATTGTAGATCATTCTCTCCATGGACGACGATCTCCTGTTGGTCCCACTCAAACTTGACGAGTTGGTGTAAGCTGGATGGAACTGCTCTTGCGGCATGGATCCACGGTCGCCCTATCAGAAGGTTATATGACACCACCATGTCCAGCACCTGGAATTCCATGGTGAACTCCACTGGCCCAATTGTCAAGATTAGCACTATGTCACCAACCGACGCTTTGCCTCCTCCATCAAACCCTCGAACACATATGCTGTTCTTGCGTATCCTGCCGATGTCCACTTTCAACTTGTCCAGTGTAGAGAGAGGACAAATGTTAGCACTGGACCCATTATCGACAAGGACTTTGGTAACCACCGCCTCCTCACACTTCACCGTAAGATATAAAGCCTTGTTGTGCTCGGTGCCTTCCTCGGGCAACTCATCATCGGTGAAGGTGATCCGATTTGCTTCGAAGATCCTATTGGTGATCTTCTCCAGATGATTTACCGAAATTTTATCAGGTACGTGTGCCTCATTCAGAATTTTCATCAAAGCTTGCCGATGTTCTTCAGAATGTATCAGCAAGGATAGCAATGAGATTTGCGCGGGAGTCTTCTTCAGCTGTTCTAGGACAGAATAATCATGCAGCTTCATCTTTTTCAAGAATTCTTCTGCCTCTTCGTCAGTCACCGGCTTTTTCAGTGTTGCCGGAGCAATCTTCCTCAATTCCGCAGGGGCAAAACATCTTCCCGAGCGGGTCAAACCTTGCACTTCGCAGACTTCCTCTTTCACTTCCTTTCCTTTGTAGGTTGTTGTAATCCGAGCGTAATTCCATGGAATAGCCCGACTATCAGTTATTGGCAATTGTATTGCCGGCTTGATGATGAAAGGATCCATTCGAACGCCTGCTACCGTCAAGACGGGCTTGATTGCTGCCCCTGGTACAACTATCTTTGCTTCCCTCGGCCCCACCGGTACTCCGCTCACACTTCCCTTTCCTGTTTCCGACCCTCCTGGTATGTCCTTCTTGCAACTGGGTGACTCATCAAGGCTTGGCCCATTCCTCATTCCTACCCCGCTAGACTTGATCGTCATTACGGTCTGGGAGGTTTTCTCCATTCCTTCTTCTACCCGTACCAACTCGATCATGTTGGTCTCATGATGAGTTGGAAGTGGATTTTGGTTGATGTTGGGCTCTGTTGGAGTCTGAACCTCAATCCTGCGAGTGTCAATGAGCTCCTGAATGGCCGTTTTCAACCTCCAACATTTTTCCGTGTCGTGTCCTGGACATCCTGAGCAATATGCACAATTTATCGAGTGGTCCAGGTTCTTCGGAAGAGGGTTTGGCAGCTTAGCTTCAACCGGATTCAGCAACCCTACTTGCTTTAACCGGTGGAACAGACTGGTGTAAGATTCCCCCAAGGGAGTGAAATTCTTCGGCCTTGGCGCCTTGTCGCCCCTGAATGCCTGATTCGGATGAAAACTAGCGCCCGAGGGGTTTCTGTAAGCTCTTGGAGTTGGGTAATTGCTCTGCGGGTTTGGTGCACGCCACGGTGCATGAACGGGAGGTGCAGAATAGGACTGTGCATGATGGACGGTGAAATGGGGGTCGGGTGCTGGATAGTAATGTTGCGGGTGGTTGTATGGATTGTGGAAGTAATTTTGGTGGTGAGGCTGGGGTGGGCTATATTGGGGTGCAGGGCCTCTATTTCTGAACCATGCCCCGGACTCGACGGCCGCGACTTCCTCCTTCTTCTTTTTCCCTAGTACTCCTCCAGTACCACTTTGGATAGCCTGAGTGGTGGCCTTCAATGCTGAATAGCTCATGATCTTGTTGGTTTTCAAACCTTCTTCGATCATGGCCCCCATTTTTATCACCTCAGTGAATGACTTTCCTACGGACGTCACCAGATGTCCGAAGTAGGTTGGCTCTAGTGTTTGCAAGAAGTAATCCACCATCTCGTTCTCTCTCATAGGCGGATCCACCCTAGCTGCTTGTTCCCTCCAGCGGAACCCGAATTCTCTGAAACTCTCGGCGGGTTTCTTTTCTATCTTTAGCAATGACAAACGGTCCGGGACTATTTCTAGGTTGTACTGGAACTGGCCAATGAATGCTTGAACCAAATCGTCCCACGTAAACCATCTGCTGGGATCCTGCCTAGTGTACCATTCTAGTGCAGATCCCCCCAAACTCTGACCAAAGTAAGCTATCAGAATTTCGTCCCGTCCTCCAGCTCCTCGCATTTTACTGCAAAACCCTCGCAGGTGGGCTACCGGATCACCATGCCCCTCGTATAGGTCGAATTTGGGCATTTTAAACCCTGCTGGCAACTGGACGTCCGGAAATGGACACAGATCCTTGTAGGCGACGCTGACCTGGTTGCCCAAACCGTGCATATTCCTGAAGGACTGCTCCAGGCTTTTAACTTTTCTAATAACTTCCTCATGTTCCGAGTTTTGGAAGTGCTTTTCCGGTTCTGCCGGATTGTCCCAATGAGGGGTGTGTGGATGTGGTTCAGGGGCCCTGAAGGTAGGCTCGGGAGGGTAATAATAATTGTCGTGGATTTGAACATGTGGCTCCCCGGGCGACTTTTGTAGAGTAGCGGGTGGGGGCGCCACGAAAACAGGAGCGATTGGAGGAGGATTTTGTTTGGCTGTTGGAATTTGGGTGACATAAGGGTTTTCCCCTTGGTAGTATGGATAAATTGGGGCACTTGTCGAAGGGTCGAGGGGTGGATGTTCTGGAGCGGATGCGACAGTAGGGTGGTTTGGTGACGATTGTACCCTAGCCCAGGCCAGGTGCATCTCTGTTATCTGCTGTTTCAACCGGTCTACCTCTTCTTTCATTATTTGTATCTCCGATCTCTCTTCTTCGAGGCTCTTGCCGGAACTAGACATGCTTGCTGTAACTGGCCCTTTGGATCTAGTACGGTAATGATGGCTGGCCAGTATATTCTGTCAAACCAACTGCTAAACTTTTCTGGAAATTGACAAACTTGTTAGTTTACCGAGTTTAACAGATATGTGATAGCACGTTGGATGCAATGCACCTAACCAAGTAACCCTTTCTACATGTACTCATAACATGCGTCATCCCGGCTTTTCTCTTTTTCCTTTCTTTTTCTTCTTTTCTTTTCTTTTTTTTCAACTACCCTTGGAAAATTTATTGTTATTAACCCTTGCATTTTTTTTTTCTTTTTTTTTCTTTTTTTTTTCTTCTTAGTGGTGGTCGAATCTTATGTGGATTGCCTACGTATCACGTCCCTGCCTGAATCAGACCGAGCGTAGTTCTGGTAACAAGATTGTGGCAAAATTCAGTAACTTTTATATCAAATAAAACCTTAAAGTTACAAAACAGGTCTTACAACATAAAAGGAATACTTGACTCGAAAACGTAAAATAACATGCCAACTAGCTTGACCCAACATTTCAAAATACATTTTTAATCAAAGGTCTACTGCTCTAAAATTCCTGGGGGCCCGCGAGGCATCATTCGGCCTTGCCGCGGGCCTGGGTGTGAGGTCCTTGTGTAGTCCCCTTAATTCTTCCATGATCCGATGAACATAACCCATAATTGAAGCGAAGAGGTCGGCGCGGGGCATTCGTTCACACGCTAGGCACTTCATGGTGACATAGTGCCCGATTTCTCCGATTCTGTCCTTGATCATGTCCCTTTCTCCGAGTAGCCGCTCTATGATAACAACTAGGTCGGGAATCCAAACTAGAGTAAGAATTTGAGAAGTAAATGCGGAAGCAATAACAACAGGAATTGAACAACTAGAATTAAAGAGACGAAAATAAAGGATATGGGAAAGATTCAAGGAAAGAATTCCGAGAACTTTCAAGAACGCAAGTTCTATAGCCTTGACAAGATCAAAGTAACAACGTCTTGATTTATTAAAGAAATCAAACGCCTTTACTTAAAAGCAAATCAAAACAATAGATTCGGATCTTGACCACTTTACGAGTAACTTGAGACAACAATTAATACTAGTATTAATCGCCTTCTAAGAATACCACAAAGGAATCAAAGATATCACAAAGAGAAGTAATCTTACTACCTTGAACTATGAACTAGTAAAGGTTGAAAGATAAATCTCAAAGCACAAGTAGCAAAGGTTCAAAAGAACTCTCAAAGTTTGATATACTCACTCAATAATAATCTGCCTTATGAAGCAGAAGAATACACTATTTATAGGAGTACAAAGGCTTAAAAATAACATTAAAAACTAGGTGGGGTGGTGGTAGTGGAAAACACAATAATTACAATGAGGTAGGTGGTTGCTAATGTCTAAGAAAAGTCTTTGGTAGGTGAGGGGCGGCCAAGACTCTTTGGGGCAGATTTGGGCCTTAAAACAACTTGTTTTGGGCCATTTGTTTGGACTCCAATTGGGCCGTTCATGTAACACCTCTTTCTGGACTCTTTTAAGCTCATTTTGAGCCCATTTGGTGACTCCATGGGCAGATTTGTGTAACCAAATCTTCCTCCTCTTGAACTTCAATTTGAGCAACCAAATAGTTGTAAAACTTAGACAATTCTTCTCCTTTGGGCATGAGCTCTTCCTCCATAGTTAGAAGCTTCTTTATTTGCCATTGAAGTCCAGGCAACCTTAGTTTGCAATTCCTTAGCTTGAGATCTTGTAAATGGCCTTCTTGGAGCTTCCAAAACTCTATCCTTATCGGTGATGCTATCATTCCCCTCTTCTTGAAAAGAATTCGTCCCCGAATTCGATCCTACGTCAAACAAAGATAAGTCAGCAACATTGAATGTAGCACTTACTTGAAACTCACCAGGAAGGTCCAACTTGTAAGCATTGTTTCCAATCCTTTCAAGGACTTGAAAGGGGCCATCTCCTCTAGGATGCAACTTTGACTTCCTTTTGGAAGGAAATCTCTCCTTTCTAAAGTGAACCCAAACTAAATCTCCAGGTTTAAAAATAACTTGTTTTCGACCCTTATTCTTTCTCAAGGCGGTTTGCTCATTTTTCTTCTCAATTGCAAGCCTTGTTTGCTCATGAATTTTTTTCATCATCTCAGCCTTCGTCCTACCATCAAGACTAGCAATATCATTAGTAGGTAATGGTAATAAATCAAGTGGAGTAGAGGGATTAAAGCCATAAACAACTTCAAAAGGAGACATACCTGTAGAAGAATGGATTGTTCTATTGTAAGCAAATTCAATCATAGGTAAGTGATCTTCCCATAAAGTTAATTTACCTTTCAAAACAGCCCTCAACATGTTTCCTAAGGTTCTATTAACTACTTCAGTTTGTCCATCAGTTTGTGGGTGACAAGAAGTGGAAAACAACAATTTAGTGCCTAACTTCCCCCAAAATATACGCCAGAAGTGACTCAAAAACTTTGCATCCCTATCACTAACAATAGCTCTAGGTATACCATGCAATTTCACAATCTCTTTTACAAAAAGATTAGCAACATGCGAGGCATCATTAGTCTTTAAACAAGGAATAAAACGAGCCATCTTGGAGAACCTATCTACCACAACAAATATACTATCCTTACCATACCTTGTTCTAGGCAAACCTAACACAAAATCCATAGATATATCAATCCAAGGTGAAGTAGGAACAGGTAATGGCGTGTAAAGACCATGTGGTAACACTTTAGATTTAGCTTGTTTACATTCCAAACACTCGTGTGCACATTCTTTCAACATCTTTTCTCATTCCAGGCCAAAAGAAATTTTCAGCAAGTATGTCTAATGTCTTTGGGACCCCAAAGTGTCCCATAAGCCCTCCACAATGTGCTTCCCTTACAAATACTTCACGTAAAGAGCAATTAGGGATACACAACTTATTTTCCTTAAAGAGAAACCCATCTTGTAGGTTAAACCTATCAAGAGGACCCAACTTACAATCTGCAAAAGTTTTGCCAAAATCAACATCATTAGCATAAAGTTCCTTGATTTGTTCAAAACCCATCAATTTAGAAGTTAGGGTAGAAACTAAGACATACCTCCTTGAAAGTGCATCAGCAACAACATTCTCTTTCCCTTGTTTGTAAGAAATTACATAAGGAAAAGTTTCAATAAATTCAGCCCACTTAGCGTGCCTTCTACTAAGCTTACCTTGACTTTTCAAGTATTTCAAGGATTCATGGTCAGTTTTAATGACAAACTCCCTTGGCCACAAGTAATGTTGCCATGTGGCTAAAGCCCTTACCAAAGCATAAAGCTCTTTGTCATAAGTTGAATAGTTCAATGTGGCTCCATTCAACTTCTCACTAAAGTAGGCAATAGGTTTAGAATCTTGCATCAAAACAACACCTATTCCCTTGCCATAAGCATCACATTCAATTTCAAAAGATTTAGAAAAATCAGGCAATTGTAATAACGGAGCAGAACATAACTTTTCTTTCAACAAGTTAAAAGCATCATCTTGTTCTTTTCCCCATTTAAAAATCCTATCCTTTTTGATAACTTCAGTTAAAGGAGAAGCAATGGTACTAAAGTCTCTCACAAACCTCCTATAAAAACTAGCAAGTCCATGAAAACTCCTAACTTCAGTTACACTCTTAGGTTTAGGCCATTCTTTAATTGCTTTGATTTTCTCTTCATCAACCTCAACACCTTTAGAGCTAACCACAAAACCCAAGAAAATCACACGATCCACATAAAAAGTACACTTTTTAAGATTAGCAAATAACAAGTGCTTTCTAAGAACTTCAAAAACTTGTCTTAGGTGTTCTACATGCTCTTCTAAAGTATTAGAAAAGACCAAGATATCATCGAAGTACACCACAACAAATTTTCCATGAAAATCCTTAAAAACATGATTCATTAATCTCATGAAAGTGCTAGGTGCATTAGTCAAGCCGAAAGGCATAACTAACCATTCATAAAGCCCATATTTGGTCTTAAAAGAAGTTTTCCATTCATCTCCTGGATTCATTCGAATCTGATGGTAACCACTTTTTAGATCAATTTTAGAAAAGATTTTGGATCCATGTAATTGATCCAACATGTCATCAAGACGAGGAATAGGGTGGCGATACTTTACCGTAATCTTGTTGATTGCTCTACAATCCACGCACATCCTCCAAGTTCCATCCTTTTTGGGTACCAATAGGACCGGAACAGAGCAAGGGCTCATGCTCTCTCTCACAAAGCCTTTCTCAAGCAACTCCTCAACTTGCCTTTGAAGTTCCTTTGTCTCTTCTGGATTACTCCTATAGGCTGGCCTATTTGGGATTTGTGATCCAGGTACAAAATCAATTTGATGCTCAATGCCACGTAAAGGTGGCAATCCACTAGGAATATCTTCTGGAAAGACATCTTCAAAATCCTGCAAAAGAGAAGAAATACTACTTGGCAAAGAAGAAGTTAGCAACTCACAGTTAATCAAAGCCTCTTTGTAAGTAAGTAGTATTATGGGCAGCCCCTCTTTTCTTGCATTTAAACACTCTTTGGCTTTTATATAGAAACTCTCTCTTTTTCTTTCCTTAGCCTCTTTCCTCTCACCAAGACTGTCTATTTTTTTATTCGAACCCTCTTTTTTCTCTTCTCTCAAATTGCTGCCCTCTCTCTCTTTCTTTTCTTTTTCCTCAAGCTCACTTTTTATCCCTCCCCTTGACTTTCCCATTGTTTCCTTTAATCTCTTCTGATCTTCAAACACTTGAGAAGGAGATAAAGGTGCAAGAGTAAATTTCCTGCCATTTAGTTCAAGCGAATATCTATTCTTTCTCCCATCATGAAAAACATTCCCGTCATACTGCCAAGGACGACCCAGTAATATATGACAAGCTTGCATAGGCACTATATCACAAAGAACATCATCCTCATATCTACCAACGTTAAATGAAATCATACACTACTGTTTATTTACCTTTAGTTCACCACTATCATTTAACCATTGGAGTCTATAGGGAGTAGGGTGTTTCATGCATGCAAGTCCCAGTTTTTCCACAAAGTATGAACTAACCACATTAGCACAACTACCACTATCAATGATCATAGAGCAAGTTTTTCCTTTTATCCCACACCTAGTATGGAATATATTTTCTCTTGTGCTTCACTATTGCTTCCTAAATTGATAGTCATAATCCTCCTAACTACCCCAACCATTCCATCATTAGGTAGTTCTAAATCACCTTCATCACTCATATCTCCCTCTTCATCTCCCTCACTCTTTTCACTCTCATATCCTCCATCTTCTTTTAGAATGATGTTTCTTCTACTTGGACATTCATGCATCATATGTCCCCTTCCTTTACATTTATGACACTGAATGGAACTAGAAGGTGTAAAAGGTTTAGGGTTGAAGGTTTTACCTCCCTCTTTGTTCTCCAGTTTACCTTTTCCCTTGTCTTCTTGAGGCCGAGAAAAATTCTTCATCTCATGATTTGGCCATGGTTTCTTAGGCATGGTGCTTGTTCGACATCTCCATGAGCCAGTTTGCTTTCTTTTATTTTGATTTTCTACCTTTATACACAAATCAACTAACTCCTCTATTGTTACATATTGTTGTAATTCAACTACATCAGCTATTTCCTTATTTAAACCATTTAAAAACCTAGCCATTGTAGCCTCTTCTTCCTCCATACAATTAGCTTGGATCATAGCTATATCCATAGCCTTAAAGTAATAATCTACTGACATGGACCCTTGCTTCAATGTTTGAAGACGTAGTTGTAGCTCTCTTTGAAAGTGTGATGGTACGAATCTCTTCTTCATCACCCTTTTAGCCTCAGTCCAAGTAGCAATTGGTGCTTGTCCTTCTTGCAGTCGATCCCTATTAAGCTTTTTCCACCAAATAGAAGCATAATCAGAAAACTCAACAACAGCAAGTTTAACCTTCTTACCTTCAGAGTAGTTGTGACAATCAAAGATTGCTTCAACCTTTCTCTCCCAATCAAGATACAAGTCTGGATCCCTTGTTCCCTTGAAAGATGGCATCCGCATCTTTATATTACTTATATTATCATCCTCTATCCTACCTCTTTGTCCCCTCCTATCTCCTCTCACCCTATCAAATTCAATATCATTAAAATCATCAATAAAGTTTGCTTGATTTACAATAGGAGCATGGGGTACATTTTTTCTAGCAGGTGGCCTAACATTATTATCCCTCCTAAGTTCAGCTATTATATCATTTTGATCCGCAATGGTATCCCTCATTTCTTGGAGTTGGAGATTCAGCCTTTCAAACTGTTGATGCATGGCTTGCAAGGTAAAATCATTCCTTGCTTTGATTTCAGCTTCTTGGAGAACCATTCGTTCATTATCACTACCCGTATGTGACATCTTTAAAAATTGTATCACACAAATTAGCTTCTTTTTTTTTCTCTCGAAATAACCTTTGAACAAAGTACTTTATAGATTTATAGTTAAACCTAACTTGTATGTAGTTCTCAGTAGTAAAACTCAGATTTTTCTTTTGTTTTTTTTTTTTTTGGGAACAATTAAAAGAAGAAAGAACCAAATCCTAGAACTTTTAGGCTCGATTGAAATAAGACACGAACAAAAAGGAAATAATATAAATGTGTAGAATACAGAGAGTAACAAAATCAAGGATCCCCTCTTCTTGTTTCCTTTGTTAATTTTTGGAAACACTTAGATACAAAAGATATATCCTGGAGAGCAAGCAATTGTATTTCTTCTTGTTTTAAATTGGATTTCGTTTTTTTTTGTTTTTTTTTTGTTTTTTTTGTTTTTTTTTTGTTTTCAAAATATCCCAAGAATTATCAAGAACGAAATCTTGATAGAACCGCTTTGATACCACTTGATAACAACTAGGTCGGGAATCCAAACTAGAGTAAGAATTTGAGAAGTAAATGCGGAAGTAATAACAACAGGAATTGAACAACTAGAATTAAAGAGACGAAAATAAAGGATATGGGAAAGATTCAAGGAAAGAATTCCGAGAACTTTCAAGAACGCAAGTTCTATAGCCTTGACAAGATCAAAGTAACAACGTCTTGATTTATTAAAGAAATCAAACGCCTTTACTTAAAAGCAAATCAAAACAATAGATTCGGATCTTGACCACTTTACGTGAGTAACTTGAGACAACAATTAATACTAGTATTAATCGCCTTCTAAGAATACCACAAAGGAATCAAAGATATCACAAAAGAGAAGTAATCTTACTACCTTGAACTATGAACTAGTAAAGGTTGAAAGATAAATCTCAAAGCACAAGTAGCAAAGGTTCAAAAGAACTCTCAAAGTTTGATATACTCACTCAATAATAATCTGCCTTATGAAGCAGAAGAACACACTATTTATAGGAGTACAAAGGCTTAAAAATAACATTAAAAACTAGGTGGGGTGGTGGTAGTGGAAAACACAATAATTACAATGAGGTAGGTGGTTGCTAATGTCTAAGAAAAGTCTTTGGTAGGTGAGGGGCGGCCAAGACTCTTTGAGCAGATTTGGGCCTTAAAACAACTTGTTTTGGGCCATTTGTTTGGACTCCAATTGGGCTGTTCTTGTAACACCTCTTTCTGGACTCTTTTAAGCTCATTTTGAGCCCATTTGGTGACTCCATGGGCAGATTTGTGTAACCAAATCTTCCTCCTCTTGGACTTCAATTTGAGCAACCAAATAGTTGTAAAACTTAGACAATTCTTCTCCTTTGGGCATGAGCTCTTCCTCCATAGTTAGAAGCTTCTTTATTTGCCATTGAAGTCCAGCAACCTTAGTTTGCAATTCCTTAGCTTGAGATCTTGTAAATGGCCTTCTTGGAGCTTCCAAAACTCTATCCTTATCGGTGATGCTATCATTCCCCTCTTCTTGGCTGGTTTTTCGCCCCCAATCTTCGAGCGTTGTTGGTGACTTAGTCTAGGAGCCTGTCTATTTGTTCTTGCAGTCGAGCCATCAAGTTGTGGCAATGGTCGAGGTCTGCTCTGGCATCTTGGGCTTGCTTAAAAACCCGCTCTCCGAGGACAACATTTGCTTCCCTTAAACTGGTGACGATATCAGTGTAATCCTCTTCCACCCGTTGTAGGTGAAGTGCATGTTGATGTGCCTCCTTTCTCCAGCTAGCTCGGATCCTCACTATTTGGGCCTTAGACTCTTCCAATTCTCTTTGGACATCGGCAACCTGGTTTTTCAAACCCTTTATCAATTTTTCGTCTGCCCGACTCCTCAACTGTCTGTCAGCATCCCTTTTCATTTGCTGGATTTGAGCTCTCAGAAAGTCATTTTCTTGTGCCAACTCCTTTTTATCTCCTTCGTTGGCGGCGGCTTGCACATCCCTTTCAAATTGAAGATCTTGGACCCGTTGCTCTATCTTGCCAATCCTGGTTCTGTAAACCTCTTCCTTAGCCAACCAGTCCCATTGGTCTTGGGACGCTTCAGCAAATTCCCTGAGGTGAGGTCTTTTGGCTGGTCTTTCCCCCGATGTTTCTCCTTTGTACCAAGTAAGATATCTAGGTGCAACCTCTCCTCTAGCTCGATCATGCACACAAGTGTTTGCCTCTAGATATTGGCATTTGCTCCAGATCTGGCGGACCCTTGCTTCTGGGAATTGACCATCGGGACCAATTTCAATAACCTGGGTACTCAGGTCTTCTTCTTTGGGTACTATCTGGCACCTCCCGAGCTGTCTCAACACCCGATGGGGCGCATAAGGTTGAATGCTTTTAAGTCCCATTAAGAGAAAGGGGGACCTAGCCGCTGGCATGTACACGATTCTGTCTATCTGCAACCAACCCAACGTCCATTGTATTTGGCTTGCGTTGAGAGCTTGAAAGTATGCCCTCCATGCCAATGTTCCTTCAGGCAAGACGACCCTATCAATCCTTGTATAGAATTCGCTTATGCAAGTTTTCTCAACCAGACCATATCTCAAGAATTGGGTGCGGCGACACAGGTGCTCGATCATCCACATTTGCAGCAGTAAATTACAGCCTTCGAAAAAATCTCCCCCGGCTTTGCAGATTGTGAGGGCTCGATATATGTCCGATAGTATCATAGGAGCAAGAGTACTTTCGCTTTGGTCAAGCAAAGTACTGACGACTCCGGCTAACTTTATATCAATGTTCCCGTCTTTCCTCGGGAATACCACGAGTCCCAAAAAGGCTATCATGAAAGCAACTCGTCTGTGCTCCTCCCATTTCTGGCGATTACCCTTGCTGCATAATTTGTTTTCTGGGTCGTCGAAACCTCCCGCATGCCCGTACCTTTGATAGATGAAGTTTAAAGTACAAAACCCTCGTGCTAGATCCGGGTTACGTACCGTTCTGGCCGTCTTCAGTGAGTCTAAAAACCGGTGTACGGCGACAACCCTGGGGGCGATTAGATATTGATGCCCCAATGGTATATCAGTGTTTCCAATGTATCCGGTCATCTCCTCAACAGTTGGGGTGAGCTCGAAGTCCGAGAAGTGAAAGACATTGTGCGCGGAGTCCCAATATGTGACTAAGGCTCTTATGATGTCCCCACGAGGTTTTATTTCAAGCAGACCCGTGAGACCTTTCAAATACTTTTTAACCTCACCTTGCCCTTCTTGGCCTAGATCATTCCACCATAGCCGTATTTGTACCGGGATTTTAGTCATGAGTGAAAAGGGTTCATTCTGAATCGTGCTCATCCTGCACATTTATTTAAAGAAAACGATCATTTTGGCTGGCAATAATTTTTTCAAAATTTACAGATTTTGGTATTTACTTTTTGAAAAATGGCAAGTTGGACCCGACGGGGGTTGCCTACGTATCTCACCTCCGGTGAGAATCAAACTCGCGTAGTTCGGCCCGTCATGACAAACTATTTCTTTTATTGACCGACAAAGAAAACTCACTTTGTTAAAAACACATTTTCTTTATTGACCGACAAAGAAAACACATTTTGTTTAAGAAAACACATTGTCGGCAAAGTCAACCTTCCATTGTCTCTTATTAACAAACTATTGATTTTGTCGGTAAGACCCATTTTTTGTATTTTTCTGAAAATATCTATTTACCCACATTGTTTCCTTCATATTTTTTTTTTTGTTTCTCCTCAGTATTGAAAAGCCGGTAAGCATGCAAGTTCGAATAAATGCTTGAAACAAACATGGCATAGCAGGATGGTCTTTCATTTCAGGTTGCTTGTCCTAGACGGACCCAACCCCTGTGTTGAGTCCCCTAAGTCAAATGCAACATGATGCAAATAAGCGTTCCTACTAGGGATCCGGCATGAAGTCACGTTATTCTAAGTTTAACAACCTGGGTATGTGTTCTAGACCTGTGTACCCGAGCGGACAACTCGAGTCGAGGAAGGAGCTCCTTTCCGGGAACCAAAAGGCCAACCGGCTTAGAAACTTTCCGAGCCTCTTCATTATTTCGGGTATGACACTAACAGAATAGGGAGTCTCAACCAGTGAGCACATCCCCGGGGTGAGAAGTGAAGGGTTTGCGGCACAGTTTTATATACAGTTCACGTAATATCAAAGCGGTAAACATATAACAGTTTGTATGTAAAGTGCAGCTAGTATCAAAGCGGTAGACATGTAGCACGTTAATAAAACATGTGGTAAAATCAGATATAGACAAAACAACAATTTGAATGAGCTCGAATTCTTAAGCCCTGAACCGAAGTTCAGAGGACCATCCCCAGCAGAGTCGCCAGAGCTGTCACACCTCCTTTTAGCGCACCCGCGAGAGCGCGAGGGAGTTTTTCCAATTAAAGGACAATCGAAACGGGATTTATTTATTTAATTCAGAGTCGCCACTTGGAAAAATAATGGTGTCCCAAGTCACCGGTTTTAATCCCGAACCGAGGAAATTTATGACTTTGTATTACAATCTGCGAAATTAGAAATCTGGATAAGGAATTCTGTTAACCCGGGAGAAGGTGTTAGGCACTCCCGGATTCCGTGGTTCTAGCACGGTCGCTCAATTGTTGTATTTGTTTTTATCTGATTTCTTTATATATTCTATTTTATGTGCATTTATTAATATTTTTCTTTATTTTATAAAGAATTACAACGTCGTAAAAATGCATTTCGGGCCACACCGTACCAGTACGCCTGTGGCTTTTAATACATTTCGACTTCGTTGAGATTTAGATTTGGGTCACATAAATGTGCACCCGTATTTGAGAATGTATATTAAAATTTTGCCTAAAATTTCTATGTCTTTATTAACTTTGGGAAAGACCGTAAAATTCGCTAAACGGTTCTTCCAAATCTATGTATTTTTATAACAATTATTTGAGGGCCCGTGCACTTTGTTCTCTAACGAGTCTCATCTCATTTCATTTTTTAAAGGCCAAACCTATGGTGTGCTATGTTTTTCTATTATTATTTTTTCCCTATCTACGAAAGAAAGATCCTAATTTATTATGTTCAAAATCCGATTAAATCAAATGAAGGAACCTTTGAACTGGGCCCAAATGGCTAGGCCAATGAGCCCAATTTTAAAATGATGCAAATAATGTAATCTCAATTATTCCAACATTCACGGCAGCCGTTCTGTGTAGTTTGAAGCAAATGGGATACTTCTAATGGCTTGAACTTGTATGATTAACTTCAGGCCAGAATCTGTTAACACTTAATTTGGATTACCATTTTATTGATATTCAGAAATCTTATGCCTACGTAGATTGCAAATTCCGACAAAAATCATTCAAATTAGTTGATCTACAAACGCTCATAAGCGGATTATTTTAGTCTATCTTCATTAACTACTAATACTACTTATTTTGAGATTTAGTCTAAATGGTAACGTCTTATTTAACACTCGAACCTGTTTTCATGCCATCAACCAATGTCGTTCTGGAAATGCTATCACAATAGGATATCAGTGAATCCTTTCTAATTTCTCTACCTGCTAGGCTTAATTGAAATCCAAATCTATTAACAATCATCCTAATAGTCTCAAATATTTAATAATGCTCGAGTACCAGCAACGTTTTTCAAAGGTTCAAATTCATACAGTCCAATATAATTACGCAAAAGGACTGTTAACAATCTAAAATATTAACAAATGAACTACTTCATCACATCATCCGAAAGAACACAAAAAAAATGAAAACAGGCTTAAGCTTCACATTCTCCATGCATTCATCTCACAACTTCAGTTTGGAACTATTGAATTATAGAGGTGTACCTGGTGATCGAAAAGCAAGAAGAAGAACCAAGTCAGCCACAATAGCGTCACAGCAGGATGAGCAAATCACAGCAGCAACTTATAGCTCTAACCAACAACAGAACAGACCCAAAGAACTTGCAAAAACCAAGCGGCAACACTCAAATCCCAAACAGATCCACTCAACTTCCAAGCTAAAACCAGACAGACCAACAAATGATTTAACGCTTTCAACAGACCACAAATCCAGTAGGAACAGGTAACACTTGAAGAAAAGAGGAAGAACTTCAGATACTTGGATTCCAAACAGACAAAAACAACCTTCAGCTGGCCCTTATGATGTGATAAACAGCAGAATCCTCACTGTTTTCTCCCTATTCTCTATGCTTAAGACCTCTCAATTTCTTCTCTCCCAAGTGTATGCCCTTTTAGATTGTATGCCTTCATGTGTGTGTTTAATCTCTGTGTGAATCACTGTTTTTTCCTAGGTATCCATGCCTATCCCCAAGGTTCTCCAGATATCTCTCCTGTATGTGTGTATCCAAGGTCTATTTTTTCTGTTTTCTATCTCTTTTTGTGTCTGTCTATGTGTGTAGGACTCCCTGTGTCTATCAGTGTCTTCTCCCTTTGTATCTATTCCTCTTCCCCTTATATATCACTAAAACAGACCTTTTATCATTCTTGAAACACTTAAACTAATTCCCCCCATCATCTTTGCCCATGATATTCTCTTATACCTCCACTACTACATGTCTTGTCCTATTTTTTAATTTAAAGTTATGGGTGGTTTGTTTAATCAATCCCTTTACCTCCCCATTATGTTTTGTTTTCCACAATAATATATTAATGGTACTTTGGTGTCTAGTGGACAGAATACTTAACATAAACAATTCTTTAAATTTTCGATTCTCAGATTACCCTTGAATCTACTATGAACTACTGAAAATACCACCCAAACCCCTTCCAGACAAGTATTCGAATCACTCACCAATTCATCAATTAAATTCGAATTAAAATCTAACAGCATTGCAACCAAGATGAAAGATTCGATGATTCTGAGCAAAATCCCAATTCTAAACTAAAACTTAGACAAAAGATGAATGAGCACTGTCAATTCACTGAATTGAAAACAAACTAAGTTCAAAACCTGATGAACAACAAAGGAAAACAAAATCTCAACAGACCACTACTATATAATCACAAACAAGCCAGATCAACGACTTACACATAAGTGGGCAGACTCGATTCTAACTAACAAAGCAATCACCTTGCTCTCGGCCAGCAAATTTGAATCATATGTATCAAGGTTTAACTGAATCGAAAACTGAACCAAAATAATATACTAACTGAGGCATAGGTCTGCACGATTTGAAAACAAACAGGCTTCCAATTTCAACTTCGCAAAGACTAACGGCGAACAACTATATATGACAAACTAAATTGATTGAATACCCACTGAACTTAAACGAACAAATAGACTCCTAGACTTATGAACTCTGCATTTGAACTAAGGCATGACAGAAGAGATGGAGGTTACTACTAAAATATGAAACAAACGAAAACAGAAGAGAAATTGAAATCAAAGAAAAGAAGAATAAAGGAACAACGATTGTAAATACCTAAAACCCAGCCCGAGCCTGCTTCGAACTTGAAAGTTATACTTCACTCATTTGAAGTTGAAATAGACATTAATCGAATGTTCTCGGCTGAGAACACACGATTAAGGTCGATTAACAACCTCAAGTCTCTAGTCTTGCGCCAGTTCTTTGAGTTCGAGTCTTTCAATTGTTTGAACGATTCGATAAGATCCAGGTTGAATTGAATGGTCTGCATGCTAAGTTTGGGATGAGGGAGGTTCTATGGTTGTCCGGTGTGAACTTGGGACGGGTTGGGTGATTTTAGGGTTTTTCTCGAACATTCGAGTGACGATTCAAGATGGCCTGGTATGATTCGAGGTCGACGGATAAGGGGTTCGTGTTCAGGGGAATGAGGAGGATTAGGGGTGTTGGTTTGGGTGGCCGGCGACGTCTGGCCGCCGGGTTTCGATCGGTGGAAGTGGAGGGCGGCGCTAGGGTTTCATTTCGTCTCTGATGAGAGACGACGAAAGGGGTGTGGGAGGGTCTGAAGGGGAAATGAACTGGGTTAGGCGAGTTTGGGGTGTGTTTGTTATGTTACAATGCCAAGGTTAACGTGGGCCGTTGGATGATGAGAATCCAACGGCCAGGATCAAAAGATGGGGGGATTAATGTGATCCATCCGATCAACGCAGATCAATGGTTTGGATCTCTTTGCCAAAGACAAAAACGACGTCGTTGGGTCTTGCTGGAGGCGGGTTGGACTGGACCAGGTGGGATTCGCTTGGGCCTGGTTTTTGGACTAAACTATGGCCCAAATATGATCTCATTACTACATGTATATATATATATATATGTACATGTATATATATATATGTATATGCATACAATTATCCCACACAATTACATATCACTTAAATATATATATATATATATATATATATATATATGCATACAATTATCCCACACAATTACATATCACTTAAATGTAAACCGTATAATTTTGATATTAAACCCTAAAAAAGAAATGCAAAACATGATGTATGTATTCTGTATTTTACTAATTTAAATAAATAAACACGCACACACAAAAATGCAAATGTAAGATAAAAATAACACAAAAATCATGAAAATCATGCTCAACATAAAACTATTTTATTTTGAATTTTCTGGGAGTACTTCTCAGGTAAGGCAAAAATCACGTGCTCACAACAATCCCCAATGGTGCTCTACCACACGCCCGTTATCCGGCGTGCAAGTCACCTTAATACAGCACTAGTATGTGCAAGTCCGGGGTTTACAAACCCTCAGGACATCATTTACAAGTATTACCCACCTCGAACCGGCGAGAATTCTATTCCGCGACGCCTTTTCTCCTCAACCGGCCTCCTCGCACGTCTAATCTATCCAAATTCATACAAACATCGATGAAGCTCGATTTCTAAAAGATGGGGTTTTAACCATAAATATCTAAAATTTGCCCCTTAAGGATACTACAATGATCCAATGCATTTATGTAACTTTAATCTACAATACAACATTAAATAGGGCCAATAGTAGACTAGATCCCATAAATTATGCCATTCATTCATGGTTTATCCAACTAGAACCTTTAACCAACAAATTCACTCCAACATCATTTCCTAACCAATTTATAACTCCCAACAACATATGTACGACCATTCATTCATACCCAACCATCAACCTCCTTAATTAAACCCTTTCACAATCTCTACAATCAACACAACCTAGGTTAGGCACTTATGGATTTCCATCATCCTCACAAGAGTTCAAATGTATATATATCATACATAAATAATCACCAAAGAGTAGTTAGACATGATAGATATACCTCTTGTAGTAAAAATCTTGAGAATCCAATTTGTAGTGTTCTTGGACCAATTTCGGGATTTGAATGAAATCTAAGGATTTCCAAGATCAACCCATGTTAATAAAAGTGTTTAGGAGTAGTAATCAACTCAAAATACTCCAAAAATATTACCTTGGGAGTGCAATAGGGTGCCTTGGTCGAATTGGGGGGTGTTGGGGAAACCCTAGGCTTGAAAAATGACTCAAATTCTGTCATTTCCCGTCCTTAGGTATATTTAGGGGCCTGATTCTAGCGTGCCCGCGCTAATGGCCGCACTAGTGAGTCAGAATATAACTCAATTAGCGCGGGCTACTAGCGCTCCCGTGCTAAGGCCGCGCTACTGATATATGCCCAGTAAAATAGTCATCACTTTCTCTATACACTTCAAACGATGAACGGTTTATTCCGTTAGAAACTAGACTCAAAGGGCTTTAATACGATAGGTTATGGGTCACACAACTCCTTATATAACGGGAGATATAATCGTTTAAAGTGAGGTCTTGTGCACACTCATTTACATCTTCGCCTATTATGAAGTTTTTCAACATCAAAAGTTCCCGTTACCCATCCGAAATAACCACGAGGCCCCCGAGACCTTAACCAAAAATACCAACACCTCCTAAAACATGATACAAACTTGTTCCAATCATCGAAATGCATCAAACAATGCCAAGATCATCAAATTACGTCGAATTCAAGCCTAAGTTCTTCTAAAACTTCCAAAACACGCACTTAATCAAAAACCCAACCAAACCACGTCCGAATGACCTGAAATTTTGTACACATATCCCAAATCACCTAACGAAGCTACAAAAACTCTTGGAATTCCATTCCGACCCTCGGATCAATATCTCACCTATCAACCGGAAGTCGTCAAAATACTAACTTTGCCAAAATAGGCTAACTTCTTCACCGGACTTCCAAAATTACTTCCGATTGCGCTCCTAAGCCTTAAATCATCACCCGGAGCTAACCAAATCATCGGAATTCAATTACTAGCCTTCTAACTCACAAGTCAACATCCGGTTGAGTTTTCCAATTTAAGCATTCTTAAAAGAGACTAAGTGTCTCATTTCCAACTATAATCAATCCAATTCTACCCGATCAACTCATATACTGATATTGAAACATATAGAAACATAATACGAGGAAAACAGGGCGATAATACCTGAGACGATGGGTCGGGTCATCACACTGATAGGCCATAATAGGCTCATAAATTAATTGCGATTTAGAATCCGTTCTCATATATATATGACAGATATACAAAAATGCGGATAATTTATAATGCCTCAATATGATAATTCATAGGATATTTGTATGATAACAAAATGGCAAAATCATTGGACTATTCCACATAATCATAATTAAATATGTTGATTATTTAAAGTGATACATGCCTAATATTCATAGGAGTTATTTTCGATATTTCACTTTGTCACCACTTTTTGGGAGAACGACCAACAAGGCATTTACCAAAAAAGGCTTCTCAAATATAGTAATAGGTTGAATGAAACCTTGCTCTCTGGAACAACAAATGTGTGTACTACTACTAGTGTGTTTAATATTCCGGTTATTACTACATATGTACAAGTGTAATGACCCGGCCCGTCGTTACGGGAATTACCACCCCGTTATGTTTTAATTACATGTTTTATGCTTTTATAACAGTGTTAGAGCCTATCGGGTGAGTTAGGAGTGATTTGGATTGAAAATGAGGCATATAGCCTTTTTGAAGGAAACTTGAATAAAGAAAGTCAACCCAGAGTTGACTATTTGGTTAGAGGGCTCGGAATCGGATTTCTGATGATTCGGTTAGTTCCGGAAGGTGATTTGTGACTTAGGGGAGCGATCGGAATTGAATTTGGAGGCCCGTGTAGAAATAGGCTTGAATTGGCTAAGGTTGAATTTTGGCGAAATCCGAACGGTAGGTGAGATTTTGATCCGGGGGTCGGAATGGAATTCCGACAGTTGCAGTAGCTCCATTAGGTGATTTTGGATGTGCCTGCAAAATTTCAGGTCATTCGGATGTCGTTTGTTCGGGTTTTTGATGGAATGTGTAATTCGGAAGTTTTGAAGAAACTTAGGCTTGAATCCGTGTGTAATTGGTGATTTTGATGTTTAGGATGGTGTTTTTATGCTTGGAACAAGTTCGTATCGTATTTTGGAGTATGTTGGTGGTTTTCGTTGGGGTCCCGGGGGCCTCGGGGTGAATCCGGACCATCATCCGGCACTTTGAAACAAGAAATGGTCTGCTGTAAATTGCAGATCACTGGGCAGTGATGTAGCCTTCGCGTTCGCGAGGGCAAGGCCCGCGTTCGCGTAGGCCAGGTTCAGCATGCATCGCGTTCGCGAGGGAGGTATCACGTTCGCGTATTGGGAGGACTGTGAAGCATCGCGATCGCGTGGGTTAAGGTCGCGTTCGCGTAGAGGGAATTCATTAGGCATCGCGTTCGCGTTGTTCGTGGCCGCGTTCGCGTAGAAGGATCTCCGGATGGCTGAAGAAATGTGCATCGCGAACGCGTATGGCATGTCGCGTTCGCGAAGGTTATTTTGGGCAGAGCTTCGCGGACGCGTGAGAGGCGCCGCGAACGCGATGAAGAAAAATGGCTGGCAGTGAAATTAAAAACCAGAACTGGTCAGTCGCGGGTTTAATACCCAAAACCTCCATTTTTGAGTTCCAAGAGAAGAAATTGACGGGAGATTGCTGGGAAATCATCGGGGTTTCGTTGGAGGTAAGTTTTGTGGCTTAATTACATCATTTTAACATGAAATCCTTGGTTAATTTTCTGTAAATGGAAGATTAAAGGTGGGTTTGAGCCCTAGGCCTAAATTGAAGAAAAACACTGATTTGAGTGGGCAAATGGAGTCCAATTTTGGTGAATTTTATATGCCTAGACTCGTATCGAGATGAGGATTCCGAATATGTGACTTTTGTAATTTTTCGAGAAGTGTACCGAAATCCAGGTTTTGACAACTTTGGGACTTTGATGTAAATTGAGTTGTATTGATTGGGTGTCGTCCCATTGGCCTAATTTGTTGTATTTCTACTGTATTCAACCAGATTCTACGCGTGCGGAGCTTGATTCTCGTGTCAAGGGCATTGCGGAGTAGTCGTCGCGTCGTATTGAGGTGAGTAATAGATGCGGGTGATGACCAGCGGGTTCGAAACCCCGGTATACCACTTTGTGACGCCTGTATAGCGGCGAGACACGTACTCTCATGTGAGTGCGGGGTCGATTGTGATTGGGGACTATGGCTTAGTCCGACTTGTTGATACCGTGTTATGATATTAGGCTATTCTTGAGCCGTCGAACCTCCTTCTCGGATGGTTGCATACTATATATATTGAAATATTGGCTACTCTTGAGCCGAGGAACCCCCTTCTTGGGCGGTTGAGTATACATGTGGGCCGTGAGCCAGTTATTGGATCCCGCGAGGATCGTTATCATTGTCTTTTCATATTGACATGTTAGTTACTACCAGTCCGTAGCTATTTATGTTATCATGCTATTTCCAATCTCTGGAACTTGATATTACTGTTTTCCAACTGAAAATGATAAAAAGGTTTTCAAAACTACTTTTGAGCCTGCGAGGCTGTATTTGCATATTAGC
This sequence comes from Nicotiana noctiflora, assembly GCA_032618575.1. NCBI lineage: Eukaryota > Viridiplantae > Streptophyta > Magnoliopsida > Solanales > Solanaceae > Nicotiana > Nicotiana noctiflora. The sequence goes on from JASVEL010009866.1 coordinate 79,955, forward strand.
TGACTGGTAGTGGATCGGGCTACGCGCCGCAGCGGTATATATGTTGGATCGGACTGCACGCCGCAGTAATATTGTGCTTACGCTGTAGTAGCCCCTCTTGAGTTTGAACCCCCACAGTGAGCACGGGTACCCAAATGGATCGTGCCACGCGCCGTAGCGGTCATATTCATGTATTGCATTGTATTTAGCTATACTTGTTGTTCTGTTAGTTGATATTGCTGGTTCTGATACTGCTCATAGTGATAATTGATACAGGATATTGTTGTATAGCCTTGCTTGGTGTTGTATTGGGTTTTCTTACCTTCATTGTCTTACCCTTGCTTATTACCACTGAGTTGGAAGTACTCACACTACTCCCTGCACCTTGTGTGCAAATTCAGGTACATCACAGCAGAGCTGACTCTACAGCTGCTCGGAGAGCTTCATTTGGACAGTCAAGGTAGCTGCTAGCTGCTAGCGTCCGCAAGACCTGACTGTCCAGTCTATCTTACTTTCTTAGACTATTATGCACTTACAGTCACAGTTATATACACTATCACAACTATATATTCTGGTAGAGGCTCATGACTTATAACTCCTGATTCGGTGTGAGGTTCATATTGGTTTTAGGATATCTATCCCCGATGTGTTGGATATTATTTCAATATATTCTTATTTTTATGCTTAAAAGGGGTAAAGTGAGAGCTGATAGCTTTGTGTTATGAATGGTTGGTTGGGCTGGCCTAGCAATGTGTTGGGCGCCATCACGATCGGGTTTTAGGGTCGTGACACATACCCATCTCTGCGATCGCAGAGAACAAAAATGACGCCTTCCAAAATCCTTCTACGCGATCGCAGAAGTACCCATACGATTGCAGAGAACAAAATGCACCTGCAACCATGACGGCAAAACCGACTGTGCACTTAGCGTGGACCTAGCCGATTCTATGCATCGAGTGGCCGCCAGAATGCCGAGGCTTCTCCAGATGTTGTTACAGGTATCATGTCTGTTCAGACTATTGATTGCTATGCCCTTATTGATCCAGGGTCCTCCTTGTCTTATGTTACTCCATTCATTGCTTCAAGTTTTGGGATAGTACCCGAACAGCTTCATGAGCCGTTCTTTGTGTCGACTCCAATCGGTGATTCTATTACAGCCTCACGAGTCTATAGGAATTGTGTTGTTACGGTGGGTGGTCGTGATACCACAGCCAATCTTATTGAGCTTGGGATGGTAGATTTTGATGTAATTATAGGGATGGATTGGCTCTATTCGTGCTTTGCCAAACTTGACTGTCGAACGGGAGTTATGTGTAAGGCCCCGTAAAATTTTTGTGCATAAAACCTAGTAGATGTGGTGTCATGGTCCGAATAATGTGTTAGGAATGCGTAGAAGGTTCGGACCCTTGGTAGTGATTTAAGTTTCAAAAATGTAGAGAAATAATTTTTCCGAAAAAAGTGTCAAATATGCGGTCAAGAATGCGACCGCAAACCTGACATGCGGACCGCATTCTTGCCGCAAAACGTTCCAGTGAGTTGCCCAAAATTGTGTCAAAAGTGCGGTCGATATGCGATCGCATGTCAAATCTGCGGTGCACTTTGCGACCGCAGAATCAACATGCGGTCCGCATAGTGACCGCATTCCTTAACAGAACCTGTGTAATTTTTGGAACCATTCTGCGGTCACTATGCGGACCGCATGTTGATTCTGCGGTCGCATAGTGCACCGCATATTCGACCCCGGCCCAGATTTTGTAACATTTTGACCCGATCTCTTCTTTAATATAACGCCTTTCACCCTCATTTTATCATATCATCTCACCAAAATTAGAGAGAGAAGAGAGGGTTTTTAGAGAGAGAAGTTCATCATCTTCAAAGATTGTTCCAACTACTTAATTCCAAGGGATTCTAGGGCAAGGATTCAACTTCCCCAATATTTTCAAGGTAAAAACCCTAACTATTTTCTTTGATTTTCAGTTTTAATTGGGTAAATAGAGGTTTGCATATAATAGCTTTTGAAAATAGAATTTTTACACTCATGCATGATTATTAAACTTGATTTCTAGTAAAAAGAAGTGAGTAGAAGTAAGAGTCTTCAAGAACAAGGTTGGCAAGAGTAGGATATCTTGGGTAAGCATAAAGTAGGAGGAAAAAGCATCACCAGGTATGTATGGCTAATTTTGATTCTTGTGAAATCGCCTATATGTGTGAAAATTGCTTGGTTAATGTAAATTTGACAAATTGTGTGAAATTCTCAAAGTTGTTGTTGAAATATGAGTGATGTGGTATAGAATATGAACCGAAAGTTAAATGAGAGTTGAATTGGGTAAAGAATTGTGAATAATACTTATGATGGCCTATATGGCACTTTGTGGAAAAGAAACGAAACACTCGAGAATTGGTTTATTGTGGAAGGAATTTGAAACACCTTAATTGTGGTAAATTGTTGAACATGATTATGTGGGCATTTTCGATTTTGGAATAATTGTAACTTGGTTTTGATATTGGCTTGAGAAGAAATTGAGAACATGAACCAATGTGTAAGTTGCTTATTTGAACTTGTTGAAATTGTGTGTAGTACCTTATCTCCTGTTTGAAATTGTTGTGTTTTCAACTGTAAGGCGGGGTCGTGTTGCGCGCCGCAACGTGGTGAAATAAGGTGTGGGTTGGGGTGATAAGGGTGGCCGAGGTAATAAGGGTGGTCAGGGGCAATAAGGATGGAAAGCGATCGAAATCGCTATTGAAAATTGATACAAAAATCAATAATGTGAAATTGTGAAAGGAGACAGCAGGAGAGTTTGCAACCTGTGGGGCACTGATTGCCCCTATGTTTGACTACTTGCAATTTATGTTGTTGATTGGTTGTTGTTCCATTTGTGACCTTGAATGTGCTTGTGTTGAGGCTTATCTGAAATGAGTAAAAGGTTGGGAACATGGTTAGTTAGCTTAATTGATTTCTTGATGTAATCTATTGGCTGTCTTAACACTGTGATTCTTGTTTAATGGCTTGAGTTTACTTGGGACAAAGTTTGTCCATACATACCAGTACAATTCAAGTGTACTGACGTCCTTTTTGCCGGGGACGCTACATTCGTGTTATGATTGTAGGTGGATCAATAGCAGGCACTTCAACTCATCGGCAGTAGTATCCTTCTCCTTTCACTGCCATTTTGGTGAGCCCCTTTCTTCCTCGGGGCCCTGTGTGGTTCATGCCACCTTTGTTAAGATTTCATTTTGGATTTTTGTAAGGTATAGCCGGAGCCTTGTTACCGGCAAGTATTGTATTTCCCTTTTTGTATCCTAGAGGCTCCGTAGACATGTAAACCGTGGGATTGTGGCCTATGTATATGTATGGGGCGTTGTAAATATAAATTATGAACTTGTTAGTAAATAAATCACATGGTTATGTTTATGCATTGTGAAATCAGTCATTATTGGTAAGATATTTTGGTTAATGAGTAACAGTCAACACAGGGGTAACGCGTGGGAATGAAAGGCACCCAGGTCCGCTTGATTGGGGAAACCCGGTCAGGCGCCGGTCATGTCCCTCGATTTGGGGCGTGAGTTCCCTAACGAGCCAGTTATTGAATGGAGAGGAAATGGTGTAGTGCCAAGAGGTAGGTTTATTTCCTACCTTAAGGCTTCGAAGATGATTAAGAAAGGGTGTATCTATCACCTCGTTCGGGTAACGGACACCACCTCAGAGGTGCCTACCCTCGAGTCCGTGCCAATTGTGAATGAATTTCCTGAAGTGTTTCCAGATGAGCTTCCAGGCATCCCGCCGGATAGGGAGATTGATTTCGGAATTGATGTATTGCCAGATACTCAGCCAATATCCATTCCACCATACAGAATGGCGCCAGCAGAGTTAAGGGAGTTAAAGGAGCAGCTGAGGGATTTATTAGAGAAAGGGTTCATACGACCAAGTGTGTCGCCATGGGGTGCTCCGGTTCTCTTTGTCAGAAAGAAGGATGGGTCACTTCGAATGTGTATTGATTATCGGCAGCTCAACAAAGTCACCATCAAGAATAAATATCCTTTGCCTCGAGTGGATGATCCGTTTGACCAATTGCATGGAGCGAAGTTCTTCTCAAAGATTGATTTACGGTCTGGGTACCACCAGTTAAAAATCAGGGAGCAGGATATTCCTAAGACCGCCTTCAGAACTCGTTATGGTCACTTTGAGTTTTTGGTCATGTCTTTTGGGCTAACCAATGCCCCAGCAACTTTCATGGATCTTATGAATCGGGTTTTCAAGCCATTCCTAGATTCCTTTGTGATTGTATTCATTGACGATATTCTCATCTACTCTCGGAGCAGGGAAGATCATGCCGTTCACCTCAGAGCAGCATTGCAGACCCTTCTTCAGCATCAATTGTATGCCAAGTTCTCAAAATGTGAGTTTTGGTTGGAGTCCGTAGCTTTTCTAGGGCATGTTATTTCCAGTGAGGGAATTATGGTGGATCCTCGGAAGATTGCGGCAGTGAAAGATTGGCCTAGACCCACGACCCCGACAGAGATTCGCAGCTTTTTGGGTCTGGCAGGGTACTATCAGAGGTTTGTAGAGGATTCTCAACCCTCGCCTCCCCATTGACTAAATTGACGCAGAAAGCAGTTAAGTTCCAGTGGTCCGAAGCATGTGAGAAAAGTTTCCAAGAACCTGAAGTCAAGATTGACCTCGGCACCAGTATTGGCCTTGCCAGAAGGCACGGAGGGATTTGTAGTCTATTGTGATGCCTCCAGAGTCGGTTTGGGATGTGTATTGATGCAGCACGGAAAGGTTATAGCTTATGCTTCCATACAACTCAAGAACCATGAGAAGAATTATCCGACGCATGATTTGGAACTTGCAGCTGTTGTGTTTGCCTTGAAAATATGGCGACACTATCTTTATGGGGTTCATGTAGATGTGTTTTCAGACCACAAGAGCCTCCAGTATTTGTTCAAGCAGAAAGAGCTGAATCTGAGACATCGGCGGTGGTTAGAACTACTCAAGGACTATGATACGGACATATTGTACCATCCAGGGAAGGCAAATGTGGTAGCTGACGCTCTTAGTCGGAAATCCATGGGTAGTTTGGCTCATTTGGGTGTGGATCAGAGACCCCTGGCTCGAGAGGTCTACCAATTAGCCAGCTTGGGGGTTCGTATTTCGGCGTCAGACAAGGGGGATATCTTGGTGCATAATGGAGCAGAATCATCGTTGGTCGTAGAAATCAAGGAAAAACAGTTCATAGATCCAGCATTGGTTCGGGTGAAGGAAGCAGTCATGAATGACAAGACCTCAGCATTTGTACTCAGCAGCGAAGATGGTGTATTGCGGTGTCAAGATAGGCTGTGTGTTCCGGATGTGGACGAGCTTCGGGAAAGAGTGATGGCAGAGGCTCATACTTCCAGGTATTCTGTGCACCCTGGTTCAACGAAATGTATCACGATCTCAAGGAGATTTATTGGTGGAACGGTATAAAAAGGGATGTGGCAGGCTTTGTAGCTAAATGTCCGAACTGTCAACAAGTGAAGGCCGAGCATCAACGGCCTGGTGGATTAACTCAGCTTATAGAAATACTAAGGTGGAAATGGGAGATGATCAATATGGATTTCGTGGTGGGGTTACCTCGCACTCAGCGTAAGTTTGACTCAATATGGGTGATAGTGGATCGACTCACCAAATCAGCTCACTTCCTGCCTGTCAAGTCCACTGATACTGCGGAGCAATATGCAAGATTGTACATCAAGGAGATAGTAAGACTTCATGGCACTCCACTTTCTATTATCTCGGATCGCGGGGCTCAGCTCACAGCTAACTTTTGGAAGAAATTTCAGCAAGGTTTGGGAACTCAGGTGAATCTCAGCACAGCTTTCCATCCACAGACCGACGGTCAGGCCGAGCGGACCATTCAGACGCTTGAAGATATATTGCGGGCTTGTGTCTTAGATTTTAAAGGTAATTGGGATGAACACTTGCCACTGATAGAATTTGCTTACAATAACAGCTATCATGCTAGCATTCAGATGGCCCCGTTTGAGGCATTGTACGGGAGAAGATGTAGGTCGCCAATCGGGTGGTTTGAGGTAGGTGAAGCGGAATTACTAGGGCCAGATATGGTGTACGAAGCTATGGAAAAGGTTAAGGTTATTCAAGAGAGAATGAAAACAGCACAGAGTCGTCAAAAGTCTTATGCAGACGTTCGTCGAAGGGATTTGGAGTTTCAAGTCAATGATTGGGTGTTCTTGAGGGTATCTCCTATGAAGGGAGTCATGCGATTCGGAAAAAAAGGGAAATTGAGTCCTAGGTATGTCGGGCCATATCGGATCGTTCAAAGGATTGGTCAAGTTGCTTATAGGCTAGAGTTGCCTCCTGAGATGTCATCAGTGCATCCGGTATTCCATGTGTCCATGTTGAAGAAAGTGATCGGAGATCCATCCACCATCATGCCAGTCGAAGCTATAGAGGTTAATGAAGATTTGTCATATGAAGAAGTTCCAGTTGCCATTCTTGATAGGCAAGTCCGTAAGTTGAGAAATAAGGAAGTTGCCTCTGTTAAAGTATTGTGGCGAAGTCAACAAGTTGAGGAGGCCACATGGGAAGCGGAAAAAGAGATGAAGGAAAAGTACCCCCATTTGTTCGATCAAGCCTAGAAGAAATTAGGTGACCCTCCTACTCCTAGTAACTGTCATATTGTCTAAGTTGTTTCCCTCTTAGTATTAGTAAAGTCCCCTTCATCTTGTAATGAGTTAAATGTGTTGTTACCTTGGGTCACTTGAACCGTTCTTGACAAATGAAAGCCTTACAAAGATTTACGTGTTTAATAAACAACTAATAGTAAGTGTAGATTGGTAATGGTTTGTTAAGTGTACATGGTGTGTTAAAATGGTTAAATAAGGTAAGAGTTCATTGAAGTGACTAGTTTATGTGCAATTGTAACAATGTGATAGAATATGTGCATTCGTTGAGGTAAGAAAGTGTATACCAGTTGTGAAAAGTGTTGTAGTTGTATATTGTTGTTTGGTAATGTGTTTCGGGGGCCCTCTGACAGGTGGATATGTCCATAATACAAAGGAAACTCTGGCGAAATTTTTCAAAAATATAAGAGTTAGTCAAAATTTTGATAGTTTGCATAGCATGTCTTTCAAAGCCAACTCATTTTCAAATCCTCATTCGAGGACGAATGATCTTAAGGGGGGGAGGATGTAAGGCCCCGTAAAAATTTTGTGCATAAAACCTAGTAGCTGTGGTGTCATGGTCCGAATAATGTGTTAGGAATGCGTAGCTCGCCGCGGTTCGGACCCTTGGTAGTGATTTAAGTTTCAAAAATGTAGAGAATTAATTTTTCCGAAAAGTGTCAAATATGCGGTCAAGAATGCGACCGCAAACCTGACATGCGGACCGCATTCTTGCCGCAAAACGTTCCAGAGAGTTTCCCAAAAATCGTGTCAAAAGTGCGGTCGATATGCGATCGCATGTCAAATCTGCGGTGCACTTTGCGACCGTAGAATCAACATGCGGTCCGCATAGTGACCGCATTCCTTAACAGAACCTGTGTAAAATTTAGGGCAATTCTGCGGTCACTATGCGGACCGCATGTTGATTCTGCGGTCGCATAGTGCACCGCATAATTGACCCCGGCCCAGATTTTTGTAACATTTACCTGATCTCTTCTTTAATATAACACACTTCTTCTTCATTTTATCATATCATCTTACCAAAATTAGAGAGAGAAGAGAGGGTTTTTAGAGAGAGAAGTTCTTCATCTTCAAAGATTGTTCCAACCACTTAATTCCAAGGGATCCTAGGGCAAGGATTCAACTTCCCCAATCTTTTCAAGGTAAAAACCCTAACTATTTTCTTTGATTTTCAGTTTTAAATTGGGTAAAGGGAGGTTTGCATATAATAGCTTTTGAAAATAGAATTTTTACACTCATGCATGATTATTGAACTTGATTTTTAGTAAAAAGAAGTGAGTAGAAGTAAGAGTCTTCAAGAACAAGGTTGGCAAGAGTAAGATAGCGTGGGTAAGCATAAAGTAGGAAGTTAACTGAAGAAAACTCATCACCAGGTATGTATGGCTAATTTTGATTCTTGTAAAATCGCCCAAATGTGTGCGAATTGTTTTGGCATGTATCAAATTGAGAAATTTTACGTAATTCTTTGATTTCCTTGTTGAGCATTTGATTGATGTTGAGCTACGTGTGGTGTGGTATGAAATATGAATTTAAAGATAAAAAGGTAATCGAGATTGGTAAAGAAATGGGGAACAACCATTGTGATGGCATATTTGGCTTATTGTGGAAGGAATTTGAAACACCTTAATTGTGGTAAATTGTTGAACATGATTATGTGGGCATTTTCGATTTTGGAATATTTGTAACTTGGTTTTGATATTGGCTTGAGAAGAAATTGAGAACATGAACCAATGTGTAAGTTGCTTATTTGAACTTGTTGAAATCGTGTGTAGTACCTTATCTGCTGTTTGAAATTGTTGTGTTTTCAACTGTAAGGCGGGGTCGTGTTGCGCGCCGCAACGTGGGGAAATAAGGTGTGGGTTGGGGTGATAAGGGTGGCCGAGGTAATAAGGGTGGTCAGGGGCAATAAGGATGGAAAGCGATCGAAATCGCTATTGAAAATTGATACAAAAATCAATAATGTGAAATTGTGAAAGGAGACAGCAGGAGAGTTTGCAACCTGTGGGGCACCGATTGCCCCTTTGTTTGACTACTTGTGCTTTACGTGATTGATTGGTTATTGTTAAATTGGTTGATCGTAGAAAGTGCTTTGTGTGAGAATTATTTGAAATGAGGAAAATGTGGAAACATGGTTGGGCTGGCTTAATTAATTGTTGATGTAATTTAATGGCTTGAGTTTACTTGGGACAAAGTTTGTCCATGCATACCAGTACAATTCAAGTGTACTGACGTCCCTTTTGCCGGGGGCGCTACATTCGTGTCATGATTGTAGGTGGATCAGTAGCAGGCACTTCAGCTCATCGGCAGTAGTATCCTTCTCCTTCCACCGCCCGTTTTGGTGAGCCCCTTTCTTCCTCGGGGCCTTGTGTGGTTCATGCCACTCGATTTGGATTTCATTTTGGTTTTGTAAGGTATAGCCGGAGCCTTGTTACCGGCAAGTATTGTATTTCCCTTTTGTATCCTAGAGGCTCCGTAGACATGTAAACTGTGGGATTGTGGCCTATGTATACGTATGGGGCGTTGTAAATATAAATTATGAACTTGTTAGTAAATCAATCACATGGTTATATTTATGCATTATGAAATCAGTCATTATTAATAAAATATTTGGTTAATGAGAAACAATCAACACAGGGTTAACACGTGGGAATGAAAGGCACCCAGGTCCGCTTGACTGGGGCAACCCGGTCAGGCGCCGGTCATGTCCCTCGATTTGGGGCGTGACAAACTTGGTATTAGAGCTTAAGGTTTTAAAGTGTCCTAGGATGTCTCGGAGCCGTGTCTAGTAGTGCCCTTCTTATCGGTGTGTTGTCGACCACATCAGATAAGTTGGGGGCTACACGGGCATTTAGGAATTTACCTACTTCTTTGTTAATCTATATCGTGCGGTAAAGTGCAATGTGGAGATATCTGTGTCTAATTCGTGCCTTGTTCCCAAATTTTCAGAATATGGCACCTAAGAAGAAGGCTAGACTCGGCCTTAGGGCCAATGCCGACCCAAGTGCAGCCGTTAATCATGTACCCGATGCCGTGGGAGAGAATGACCCACCAGTCCCGAATTTGCCTGGCCCATCTGTTCAAAACCCAAGTGTCCCTATTCCAGCTGCGGCAGAGCATTGAATTTGCTAGGACCATATGTTCAAAACCCAAGTGTCCCTATTCTAGCTTCTGGTTCTGGTATCTCTAATGAGGATCTTAGGGGAGCCATTCATATGTTAACAAAGTTAGTGGCCGCCCAGGCCTAGAGATCCCACGATGCTCCTCCATCCTCCAGCGGACAGGGAGATTCCTCCGGCTCCAGAGTCCACCAGTTCTTGCGGTTGGCCCCTCCGAAATTCTCAGGCACAGATCTAGAGGCTGACCCATAAGATTTCCTTGATGAGATATACAAGACCCTCAAAGTGATGAAGGCAACAGATATAGAGGGGGTAGAGTTGGCCTCGTCCAGGCTAAAAGGAGCGGCACGTTCATGGTTCGAAATGTGGGAGGATTCCCGTGAGGAAGGGAGCCCTCCGGCCATATGGGACGAGTTCGTGGATGCATTTATCGACCACTTCTTGCCTGCCGAGGCAATGGCAGCCCGTGCCACCGAGTTCGAGGTTCTCAAACAGGGCAGTATGAGTGTTTGGGAGTATCACATGGAGTTCGTAAGGTTGTCCAAGTATGCTCCTCATTTAGTGTCGACCATGGATGCCCGGGTTCGACGGTTTGTTCAGAGGCTCCACTGAAAAGGTGAATGATAGAGATTGATGGAATAATGATTGAAGAGGAGCTGGTGAGGGGCGAACCTGAGTTGAACATGCCCTAGCTAAAGGGTAGTACGGCCTCGAATAGATCGTGCCTCCTTCGGACGAGGAGATCACTTCCGTGGAAGAATGGGAGCGATTAGAAGTGGTTATGACCATGCCGAGAGTGCACCGCCATCCGTGCACAGTCATCAGCAGGGCAGTTACTCGAGACCTGGTTCAGACAGCAGGAGGTCTCGCCAGTCTGGTCATCCTGGGGTGAGATCCCAGCAGCAGGGGAGACCTACATGCCCCAAGTGTGGGAGATTTCATACAGAAACTTGCTACCTTGACCTTCCAGCGTGCTTCGGGTGCGGGGTGAGAGGTCACATTCAGCGGGACTGCCGTGCACCCCGTCAGGGTATAGGTAGGGGGTCTGCTCAGTCATCCGGTTCTTCAGCTGCTACATCATCGGCGCGTACTCCAGCAGCAGCAGGGCGTGGTGCAACTAGGGGTGGAGCTCAGGGTAGGGGTGGACCTAGCCGATTCTATGCATTGAGTGGCCGCCAAAATGCCGAGGCTTCTCCAGATGTTGTTACAGGTATCATGTCTGTTCAGACTATTGATTGCTATGCCCTTATTGATCCAGGGTCCTCCTTGTCTTATGTTACTCCATTCATTGCTTCAAGTTTTGGGATAGTACCCGAACAGCTTCATGAGCCGTTCTCTGTGTCGACTCCAATCGGTGATTCTATTACAGCCTCACGAGTCTATAGGAATCGTGTTATTACGGTGGGTGGTGTTATACCACAGCCGATCTTATTGAGCTTGGGATGGTAGATTTTGATGTAATTATGGGGATGGATTGGATTTATTCGTGCTTTGCGAAGCTTGACTGTCGGACGAGAGTCATGAGGCTCGAGTTCCCTAACGAGCCAGTTATTGAATGGAGAGGAAATGGTGTGCTGCCAAGGGGTAGGTTTATTTCCTACCTTAAGGCTTCAAAAATAATCAAGAAGGGGTGTATCTATCACCTGGTTCGGGTAACGGACACCACCTCAGAGGTGCCTACCCTCGAGTCCGTGCCAATTGTGAATGAATTTCCTGAAGTGTTTCCATATGAGCTTCCAGGCATCCCGCCGGATAGGGAGATTGATTTCGGAATTGATGTATTGCCAGATACTCAGCCAATATCCATTCCACCTTACAGAATGGCGCCAGCAGAGTTAAGGGAGTTAAAGGAGCAGCTGAGGGATTTATTAGAGAAAGGGTTCATACGACCGAGTGTGTCGCCATCGGGTGCTCCGGTTCTCTTTGTCAGAAAGAAGCATGGGTCACTTCGAATGTGTATTGATTATCGGCAGCTCAACAAAGTCACCATCAAGAATAAATATCCTTTGCCTCGAGTGGATGATCCGTTTGACCAATTGCAGGGAGCGAAGTTCTTCTCAAAGATTGATTTACGGTCTGGGTACCACCAGTTGAAAATCAGGGAGCAGGATATTCCTAAGACCGCCTTCAGAACTCGTTATGGTCACTTTGAGTTTTTGGTCATGTCTTTTGGGCTAACCAATGCCCCAGCAGCTTTCATGGATCTTATGAATCGGGTTTTCAAGCCATTCCTAGATTCCTTTGTGATTGTATTCATTGACGATATTCTCATATACTCTCGGAGCAGGGAAGATCATGCCGTTCACCTCAGAGCAGCATTGCAGACCCTTCTTCAGGATCAATTGTATGCCAAGTTCTCAAAATGTGAGTTTTGGTTGGAGTCCGTAGCTTTTCTAGGGCATGTTATTTCCAGTGAGGGAATTATGGTGGATCCTCAGAAGATTGCGGCAGTGAAAGATTGGCCTAGACCCACGACCCCGACAGAGATTCGCAGCTTTTTGGGTCTGGCACGGTACTATCGGAGGTTTGTAGAGGGATTCTCAACCCTCGCCTCCCCATTGACTAAATTGACGCGGAAAGCAGTTAAGTTCCAGTGGTCCGAAGCATGTGAGAAAAGTTTCCAAGAATTGAAGTCAAGATTGACCTCGGCACCAGTATTGGCCTTGCCAGAAGGCACGGAGGGATTTGTAGTCTATTGTGATGCCTCCAGAGTCGGTTTGGGATGTGTATTGATGCAGCACGGAAAGGTTATAGCTTATGCTTCCATACAACTCAAGAACCATGAGAAGAATTATCCGACGCATGATTTGGAACTTGCAGCTGTTGTGTTTGCCTTGAAAATATGGCGACACTATCTTTATGGGGTTCATGTAGATGTGTTTTCGGACCACAAGAGCCTCCAGTATTTGTTCAAGCAGAAAGAGCTGAATCTGAGACAGCGGCGGTGGTTAGAACTACTTAAGGACTATGATATAGACATATTGTACCATCCAGGGAAGGCAAATGTGGTAGCTGACGCTCTTAGTCGGAAATCCATGGGTAGTTTGGCTCATTTGGGTGTGGATCAGAGACACCTGGCTCGAGAGGTTTACCAATTAGCCAGTTTGGGGGTTCGTATCTCGGCGTCAGACGAGGGGGATATCTTGGTGCATAATGGAGCAGAATCATCATTGGTCGCGGAAATCAAGGAAAAACAGTTCATGGATCCAGCATTGGTTCGGGTGAAGGAAGTAGTCATGAACGACAAGACCTCAGCATTTGTACTCGGCGGATCGAAGATGGTGTATTGCGGTGTCAAGATAGGCTATGTGTTCCGGATGTGGACGCAGCTTCGGGAAAGAGTGATGGCAGAGGCTCATACTTCCAGTTATTCTGTGCACCCCGGTTCAACGAAAATGTATCACGATCTCAAGGAGATTTATCGGTGGAACGGTATGAAAAGGGATGTGGCAGGCTTTGTAGCTAAATGTCCGAACTGTCAACAAGTGAAGGCCGAGCATCAACGGCTCGGTGGATTAACTCAGCTTATAGAAATACCAAGGTGGAAATGGGAGATGATCAATATGGATTTCGTGGTGGGGTTACCTCGCACTCGGCGTAAGTTTGACTCAATATGGGTGATAGTAGATCGACTCACCAAATCAGCTCACTTCCTGCCTGTCAAGTCCACTGATACCTGCGGAGCAATATGCAAGATTGTACATCAAGGAGATAGTAAGACTTCATGGCACTCCACTTTCTATTATATCGGATCGCGGGGCTCAGTTCACAGCTAACTTTTGTAAGAAGTTTCAGCAAGGTTTGGGAACTCAGGTGAATCTCAGCACAGCTTTCCATCCACAAACCGATGGTCAGGCCGAACGGACTATTCAGACGCTTGAAGATATGTTGCGGGCTTGTGTCTTGGATTTTAAAGGTAATTGGGATGAACCCTTGCCACTGATAGAATTTGCTTACAATAATAGCTATCATGCTAGCATTCAGATGGCCCCGTTTGAGGCATTGTACGGGAGAAGATGTAGGTCGCCAATCGGGTGGTTTGAGGTAGGTGAAGCGGAATTACTAGGGCCAGATATGGTGTACGAAGCTATGGAAAAGGTTAAGGTTATTCAGGAGAGAATGAAAACAGCACACAGTCGTCAAAAGTCCTATGCAGACGTTCGTCGAAGGGATTTGGAGTTTCAAGTCGATGATTGGGTGTTCTTGAGGGTATCTCCTATGAAGGGAGTCATGCGATTCGGAAAGAAAGGGAAATTGAGTCCTAGGTATGTCGGGCCATATCGGATCGTTCAAAGGATTGGTCAAGTTGCTTATAGGCTAGAGTTGCCTCCCGAGATGTCATCAGTGCATCCGGTATTCCATGTGTCCATGTTGAAGAAAGTGATTGGAGATCCATCCACCATCATGCCAGTCGAAGCTATAGAGGTTAATGAAGATTTGTCATATGAAGAAGTTCCAGGTTGCCATTCTTGATAGGCAAGTCCGTAAGTTGAGAAATAAGGAAGTTGCCTCTGTTAAAGTATTGTGGCGAAGTCAACAAGTTGAGGAGGCCACATGGGAAGTGGAAAAAGAGATGAAGGAAAAGTACCCCCATTTGTTCGATCAAGCCTAGAAGAAATTAGGTGACCCTCCTACTCCTAGTAACTGTCATATTGTCTAAGTTGTTTCCCTCTTAGTATTAGTAAAGTCCCCTTCATCTTGTAATGAGTTAAATGTGTTGTTACCTTGGGTCACTTGAACCGTTCTTGACAAATGAAAGCCTTATAAAGATTTACGTGTTTAATAAACAACTAATAGTAAGTGTAGATTGGTAATGGTTTGTTAAGTGTACATGGTGTGTTAAAATGGTTAAATGAGGTAAGAGTTCATTGAAGTGACTAGTTTATGTGCAATTGTAACAATGTGATAGAATATGTGCATTCGTTGAGGTAAGAAAGTGTATACCAGTTGTGAAAAGTGTTGTAGTTGTATATTGTTGTTTGGTAATGTGTTTCGGGGCCCTCTGACAGGTGGATATGTCCATAATACAAAGGAAACTCTGGCGAAATTTTTCAAAAATATAAGAGTTAGTCAAAATTTTGATAGTTTGCATAGCATGTCTTTCAAAGCCAACTCATTTTCAAATCCTCATTCGAGGACGAATGATCTTAAGGGGGGGAGGATGTAAGGCCCCGTAAAAATTTTGTGCATAAAACCTAGTAGCTGTGGTGTCATGGTCCGAATAATGTGTTAGGAATGCGTAGCTCGCCGCGGTTCGGACCCTTGGTAGTGATTTAAGTTTCAAAAATGTAGAGAATTAATTTTTCCGAAAAGTGTCAAATATGCGGTCAAGAATGCGACCGCAAACCTGACATGTGGACCGTATTCTTGCCGCAGAACGTTCCAGAGAGTTTCCCAAAATCGTGTCAATAATGCGATCGAAATTGCGATCGCATAGTGAATCCGCGGTGCACTTTGCGACCGCAGAATCAACATGCGGTCCGCATAGTGACCGCATTCCTTACCAGAACCTGTGTAAAATTTGGGGCAATTCTGCGGTCACTATGCGGACCGCATGTTGATTCTGCGGTCGCATAGTGCACCGCATAATTGACCCCGGCCCAGATTTTTGTAACATTTTGACCCGATCTCTTCTTTAATATAACACACTTCTTCTTCATTTTATCATATCATCTTACCAAAATTAGAGAGAGAAGAGAGGGTTTTTAGAGAGAGAAGTTCTTCATCTTCAAAGATTGTTCCAACCACTTAATTCCAAGGGATCCTAGGGAAAGGATTCAACTTCCCCAATCTTTTCAAGGTAAAAACCCTAACTATTTTCTTTGATTTTCAGTTTTAAATTGGGTAAAGAGAGGTTTGCATATAATAGCTTTTGAAAATAGAATTTTTACACTCATGCATGATTATTGAACTTGATTTTTAGTAAAAAGAAGTGAGTAGAAGTAAGAGTCTTCAAGAACAAGGTTGGCAAGAGTAAGATAGCGTGGTTAAGCATAAAGTAGGAAGTTAACGGAAGAAAACTCATCACCAGGTATGTATGGCTAATTTTGATTCTTGTAAAATCGCCCAAATGTGTGCGAATTGTTTTGGCATGTATCAAATTGAGAAATTTTACGTAATTCTTTGATTTCCTTGTTGAGCATTTGATTGATGTTGAGCTACGTGTGGTGTGGTATGAAATATGAATTTAAAGATTAAAAGGTAATCGAGATTGGTAAAGAAATGGGGAACAACCATTGTGATGGCATATTTGGCTTATTGTGGAAGGAATTTGAAACACCTTAATTGTGGTAAATTGTTGAACATGATTATGTGGGCATTTTCGATTTTGGAATATTTGTAACTTGGTTTTGATATTGGCTTGAGAAGAAATTGAGAACATGAACCAATGTGTAAGTTGCTTATTTGAACTTGTTGAAATTGTGTGTAGTACCTTATCCGCTGTTTGAAATTGTTGTGTTTTCAACTGTAAGGCGGGGTCGTGTTGCGCGCCGCAACGTGGGGAAATAAGGTGTGGGTTGGGGTGATAAGGGTGGCCGAGGTAATAAGGGTGGTCAGGGGCAATAAGGATGGAAAGCGATCGAAATCGCTATTGAAAATTGATACAAAAATCAATAATGTGAAATTGTGAAAGGAGACAGCAGGAGAGTTTGCAACCTGTGGGGCACTGATTGCCCCTTTGTTTGACTACTTGTGCTTTACGTGATTGATTGATTATTGTTAAATTGGTTGATCGTAGAAAGTGCTTTGTGTGAGAATTATTTGAAATGAGGAAAATGTGGAAACATGGTTGGCTGGCTTAATTAATTGTTGATGTAATTTAATGGCTTGAGTTTACTTGGGACAAAGTTTGTCCATACATACCAGTACAATTCAAGTGTACTGACGTCCCTTTTGCCGGGGCGCTACATTCGTGTCATGATTGTAGGTGGATCAGTAGCAGGCACTTCAGCTCATCGGCAGTAGTATCCTTCTCCTTCCACTGCCCGTTTTGGTGAGCCCCTTTCTTCCTCGGGGCCTTGTGTGGTTCATGCCACTCGGTTTAGATTTCATTTTGATTTTGTAAGGTATAGCCGGAGCCTTGTTACCGGCAAGTATTGTATTTCCCTTTTTGTATCCTAGAGGCTCCATAGACATGTAAACTGTGGGATTGTGGCCTATGTATATGTATGGGGCGTTGTAAATATAAATTATGAACTTGTTAGTAAATCAATCACATGGTTATGTTTATGCATTATGAAATCAGTCATTATTGGTAAAATATTTGGTTAATGAGAAACAATCAACACAGGCTTATCTGCGCTGTCTTACCCTTGTTTATTACCACTGAGTCTGGCAGTACTCATTTTACTCCCTGCACCTTGTGTGCAGATCTAGGTACCTCTCAGCAGTGATCCAGTAGTTGTGCGAGGCGACATCCGTGGGATATACGAGGTAGCTGCAGAGTCCGCAGGACCCGATATTCCTTCCCACTGTCTTTTGATTTTGTATTGACATTTCTTTCCGCACTTGGTATCTTGTAAACCTTTATACACTTATGTTCATTAGAGGCTCATGACTCTTGACCCTTCGGTCTATGGGAGTTGGTATATTTTGGGACTTGGTTCCCCGTTTTCAGTATATGTATCGCTGTTGCTTCGTGATTTGATAGGCTTAAATGGGCTAAAGAGAGCTTCTAGCCCCGTTATTGTTATTGATTGGTCAGGCTGGCTTAGCAATGTGCTGGGCGCCATCACGACCGGATTTGGGGTCGTGACGACAAGACTCCCATAGGAGCGTGGATTGTAATGTGATGCCTCTACTGTATCGGATAACTTTGTCTATGGATCTTTTATAAGTTTATATATAATCATCTTTCATACCAAAAAAAAAACATTTAAGATGAAAAATGTTATCAGTACTAAATATGAGTTGTTAAGAATCTAGAATATGCTAACTTTGCTATGGTTTTCGAACTATAATTTTGGTATTTTTGAATTTTGGAAATGAGAAATTTCTAAAGCGAAAGACTTAGAAACTGAAAGATAGCTACAATTGCAACTTAATAAATTAATATTCAGTATGTCCTGATACATATAATCTAATATATACTTCTTATCACGATATAGTATGTAAGATCCCATGGACCTGATTATGTGGAATGGTCTACATAATATTCTCAAAACGATATTGCACTAGGATCAGATTATTTATAACAGTTATCGGTATTTTTGCTATTAATATTAGTTCGCTACACTATTTGACCACAAGTGTATTATTTACATTGGACACATAATGTATTATTTATATTGGACTGGTATTATATTTATACGATCAAGATATTTAAATACGTTTTTATTTGAATTTCATACTGAACTAAGATATTTATAATACACTAGATTATAATAAACATATCTGAAGTACTCTGATAGTCGATTAAATATAAATGATATTGTATATTATTTTGATCATATATGTTGTGTAATGAAATAGACCCAATTCCTATTTCATTGTATATAGATTTAATATGTAAAATGTTCGTGTATGTTCATGTTTAACTAATAATGGACTTTGACTTTATATTTAAACACTAATACGATAATATTCCATTCATACACTTATAATTTAAGAATGGGTAAATATATGAATGAGTTACCATCAAATAATAGATTCCACACTTACATTACGAAACATGGTTATGAATATTACTTATTTTACCAGTGACTAGTATATGCATATCGTTTAATAAAAGAAGTACACTCTATTTTATAATGCTATTATTAATGCAATTTGAACTCGACTATTTGTACATTTATGATTAGCATATTTGAATTTAGTTCTCTAAATTAATGCAAAAAACTACGATATGCAATTATATATGAAATAAAGGTCAATGTTACTTAAATTCACATATTGTGGCTATTTTTAATGACAACAAATCTAGGCAATCGTATTAGTCAATTCGTAAATACATTGATAATATGGTATAAATTGTGATTCATTACCTATATAAATACTAGGACTTTACAATTGTATACGTTCAAATCCAACTAATACGATACAATAATCACGTAATGTTGTATTACTATCATATTATTAACTGTATTCTCAAATGGACTATAGGTTGAATCATAAGTATATACTATTATTATATAATTGATTGACTATACTTATGACTTATATATCTGGGGTTTTTAACTATAGACAACGAGTACCGGATTTTAAAATACCAATGAAATCATATTCATTCAATCAATCTATGAATCAGATAGATGTACGATAAGAAAGGAGTTTGACTTTATTAAACATAGCTCTATTGATATGTACCAAGGTCATTGGACTAATACGTCCCTTATGGAATATATCACTAAAGACATTTTATTAGGTGCGCGATTGGTTTTGAAATCATAATAAGCCTAATCTACAAAAATAGGGCTACAGCAAGCAAAGCAAGCTTTCCCCCTTCGTTTGTTGTGGGTCGCGCCTCACCGCAGGCACTGAATGAATGAAATGAGTGGAGATCCTCCTTCCCCCTTGCTAATTACCAAGAAAATCTCATTCTGTGAGACTTCGCCTTCGACCACCGAAGTTCCTTCCACGGGTGGATTCCCGGGAACCTGTGGTAGCCCCTCTTGCCTCGCGTTCGACGAACCAGCGCATGGTGGATTCACAATCCATTGCCTTAATCCACTTGGCTACATCCGCCCCTACCCCCGCACGATACTCCTAGGCCTTCCATCATGCCAAGATCCTTGTGAACATGTTCCATGCCCGACCATGCCGAGGTGTAATACCAAGAGAGCCATCGCAACCACTGATCTACCCATTGGCCTAGAAGAGTGCGGTGCTTAGACTTTGAAGGATCTCCGCCATTCTTTCCCCGCCATGCCTTTCCTCCAATACTTCTGTCAGCCGCTCGGCTTGGAACCCCGCAGGAACGCGTGTTCCTATTTCCCGGTGGATTTGTTGAATAATTACCGAAATTCTTTCATGCTTTTCTAGAAGTTCGGCATTAGTTAGAGGACTTCCTTTAGCTCTAAGACTAGGGATCTAAGGAATTGGTGGGAAATCCAGAAAAGCGAAAATCCCACTCTTAGAACATTGTTGAAAGAGGAGAGCCGGTCTTGCACACTAAGTCATGAGTGAACCTAGGCTCTTCAAGACCAGCCTTTCACTCCTAAAAAGTGGAATAGGAGTCAATCGATGACTGAAATTTCTTAGAAAGATTGCCTAATGCCTTATCTCTTCTGGATTCCTTCTCACTCTCTTTCGGTCCGAAGCCGATAGGAAGTGAATGTCGCTGAGGTAAGTTCCGATAGAGCTAGGTTCCGGGTATTCCTACCATTTTTTCTTATAGGTTACTCTTTGAACTCAACATTAAAGCACTGGAAGAGAATCGCTATCCTCTTTCTAAAAGGACGGGGATTTAGGTCTATTGCTTATGTCCGATTTGCTGAGGCTAGCTTGACTTCACTCACTTCAGAGAGAGAAAAAAAGAATAAGAAAGGAGCGTAGCAGCCAGAAAGAGAAAGAAATCCCCTCTTCCGCTTAAGGCACCGAAGTCCCTGAGCTAATATCAATAGCAATAGATTCAAGGGAAGTTTTTTCTAGAGCAGTAAGAGCCTATTCTGTCTTGCTTTCTTATTCAATTCCGCTGATCGTCAATGTTTTCTTCATCGATGTCAACGGTCGTCAAAAGTTCTAAAGGAAACATAAACAGATAGTATAGGTTGCTTTGTCCCTGCCTCACATTTTGTGAAATCTTCCACTTCCGACACATGCCAGGTCTGTTTATTTACTGGAATCGTTGACCCTCATGTTAGTTTATTAATCATAATTGTGAAGTGTCGTTGTCTAGTATCATGGATCTCAATCCTGGCTTGAAAACACTATTATGAAATGCTAGGCTCGGAATTTGATTTGAGCCCACATATATATTTAACACAGTGTGCATTTCAACCGCAAATATAAAATTATTCATATTCAGGATGTACCAAGTCTCAATCCCCAGTCATAACCAATCTCACACCTAATAAAATGTCTTAATTTTCTTCATAAAGTCGACACTAATACCATGACTACTTTAGCATGACTACTTTAGCATGTCGTAGTAATGCACAACACATATTGTATTGGCAAAGATTACAATCGTGGTCGATCATGTTGCCCAAGAATTGGACTATATAACTGCTCCAAAGATAGTTAGTAATATTGTAGTCATAGGACCACGAATTTAGTAACCTCAAATTCGTATAGTTATCTAATATACGAATTCTAGTACATATTAGTTGTATGTTGTGTCAATTACTTATTAATAACATAAGTCCCTTATAGGTTCGGTGTCACGACCCCAAATCCGGTCGTGATGTCGCCCAGCACACTGCTAGGCCAGCCCGACCAATCAACAGAAACACGGAGCTATCAGCTCACAATTTATCCCTTTTTGGCATAAACAACAATAGGATAATAATAAAGAAATACCCAAACACCGGGATTAGACATCCCAAACCAGTACGATCTCCCAATAGAATAGGAGTCACAAGTCATGAGCCTCTACCAGAATTTATAAATTGTGATAGTGTATACAACTGTGCACTAGTGCGGGATAGAAAGAACAAAAAAAATAGAGATAAACTAGAGAGTCAGGTCCTGCGGACGCTGGTAGCTACCTCGATTGTCCAACTGCACTCCCGAGCAACTATAGAATCAGCTCTGTTGTGATGTACCTGGAACTACACACAACGAGCAGGGAGTCGGGTGTGAGTACTTCCAACTCAGCGGTAATAAAAGTAAATAATGCTGAAGAAAAGGAAACCAAGCAAAGCACTGTCTCATGCTACACAATATAGAACTATCATTAAACTTCAAAACACTATCATTTTATTCCTTTTCAGCATATGTGAGTAGATTATTCAGAAATCTCATTTTTAGCTTTCTTTGTTTCATGATAACACACCAATACCTCGGTACAATCTCAAGCAGTACAAGTCTGCACTCAAATCAGCCCCTTGGGCTCAGCACTCCTTAACAATTTCCACTAGGGGATCTGGTCAATAAGGCAGATAAAGTATATATGCCAGTAATGTATGAGTGCTAAATGTTATGCCACGTAGTACAAGTAAACCAGTGTATGCCATGCAATGCATATGACATTGTGGCGTACAACCCGATCCATGCAAAGGCGCCCGCGCTCACTGTGGGGGTTCAGACTCCGGAAGGTCTCCTACAGCCCTAGCGCAATATCAATATCACACCTGCTGCGGCGCACAGCCCGATCCAAATACCATTGCGGTGTGCAGTCCGATCCATGCATGTGTATGCATATGCTCACATAAATCGTCATGCTCTAACCTACGGCCCTCGGCCCCAATCAGTCTAACAAATAATCAAGAAAAGCCCCTCGGGCAACAGTATCATATTAGCTCACAGCTAGAATTGTCATTAAGACCATGATCAACTTTTTCATAACCTTATAAAAATGCTGAGTAGCAAAATACCATTTAAAAACCTTAGACCGAGAAAAAAATATGCACAGTGTTATTATGACAATGATACCAATCCCTGAAGGATTCAAATAATCGGCACGAAGCCCAAGCACGATAATTAGTCCAATTCATGATAATTAATATCTTTTATTAGGATGTCAATTAAATTTCAAGCAATTAGGTGTTATTATTCATTACGCGGGACGGACCAAGTCACAATCCCTAATGGTGCTCTACCCCACGCCCGTTATCCGACGTGCAAGTCACCTCAATACAGCACTAAGATGTGTAAGCCCGGGGTTTACTAACCCTCAAGGACATCATTTACAAGTATTACCCACCTCGAACCGGCGAAAACTCATGCCCGCGACGCTTGTGCTCCTCAAACTGGCCTCCACACGCATCCAATCTCCAATTGATTCTCAGTTGAAATCCTCTTTAACCCTCGTCCAAAAGCTCCAAAATGTGTTCAACAATGGTGGGAAATGGTTTTGCTCGCTAATGAAATGCCATTCTGTCCAGGTTTTTTAACAAAATTATTGTTCACCCGCGTTACTATTCACCCGCATTACTGTTCACGGAGTAAAATTCACTAGGTACTGTTCACGTGTACTATTCACGATCACTATTCACGGGTACTATTCATTGCAGCAGCTTTTTCTCTAAATTGCAGCACATCCATTTTTTACTAAAATGGCTCTAACTCGATCATACGAACTCGAAATCAGACGATTCTTTTTACTATGGCTCTGTAATTTTGATACTGATCTAGTGGTTCAAACAAAACTGAATTTGGAGCCCATTTGCTCATTTCAATAACAATTTCGCTCGTTAAACAATTAACTCACATATCGCGTCAAAAACCCGATCGCGACGTGATGAAATTGAACCAAAATTTTCAGTTCAGTCCTATAATTCATGATTTAAATTCTCGAAGTCTCGAAATCAAATTTGGATCTCTAGAACTAAAAATAGACCTTTGGATCATTACATTTATGCTCAAAACGGCAAAAACTTTCAAAAATGACCCGTTGGACATCCGAAACACACCCGAGACCTCCGAGACGTCAATCAAATATACAAACATGATCTATTACCTTATTCCAACTTGCTTAAATCATAAAATCACTATTAATATCAAAATCGTCCGTTTTCAGCAAATTCAAGCTTAAGTTTAACTATAACTTTCAAAATTCTTATTCGATCAAAAACCCGACCAAACAACGTCCGAATGACCTAAAATTTTGTACACATATCCCAAATCACCTAACGAAGCTACAACAACTCTCGGAATTCCATTCCAACGCTCGAATCAAAATCTCACCTATTAACCGGAAATCGCCAAAATACTAACTTCGCCAAAATAGGCTAGCTTCTTCATAAGACCTCCAAAATTACTTCCAATTGCGCTCCTATGTCTTAAATCATCACCCGGAGCTAACCGAATCATCGAAATTCAATTACGAGCCTTCTAACTCACAAGTCAACATTTGGTTGACTTTTTCCAATTTAAGCCTTCCTAAAAGAGACTAAGTGTCTCATTTCCAACTAAAATCAATTCAATTCTACCCGATCAACTCAAATGCTGATATTGAAACATATAGCAACATATTACGGGGAAAACGGGGCAATAATACCTAAGAAAATGGGTGGAGTCATCACATTCTCCCCAACTTAAATAGACGCTCGTCCTCTAGCGGACCCTGAGTTGTTCTAGAAGCAACCCAATAGCTGAATAGCCTTACCAAGCATATACTCGGGGTGATCCCATGTCACACTATCTCATAAGGATCCGACAATACAATATAGCTGAGATTTTACAACCCATTTAGTCCATAAACCATAGAACTACATTTCACCTGCTGAAATCTTACACAAGATCAGAACCTCACATTTTTTTTTACTCAGACTAGGCTCGAACCGGCTATAAAAATCCACATCTGCAACCTCGGCTGCAATCATATAATATACCACATAACTCGAACACATGCATCGATAGCTTCCATTCATAACAGCTGCGCATGACTACCAAATATCGTTGGAAAATCTCTTGATAGATAAAGTCTTATTTCAATAACTTTATACACTGCCAACTGCAACAGAAACACGCGATAATCGTATCCATTCCATAGGTCACCCATACATGAATCTATTTTCTTCTTGAACAATACCACAATAGATTTTCGGGCCAAACTTCGATATAAACTCTCTAGTCAGTTAAAATCACATTTGTTCGTATTCATTAATGACTCCACGATTATCTCAAATTCAATGCACCACTCTGGTGATATGGCACCTCATCATAGGACTAAGCCACAACTTGCATAATCCACGTACCAGTGAGAAACGGTCTGGACATACTCCAGCCATGACAACTCACTCTAACAAAAGAGCTGTAATTCAAATTCCTCAATTCCATCACAACACATAACTGGGATCTCGTCTCACATCATAGAATTAGAGTACCTGAACCCTCTGCGAAATGTCATAACATCACGTGGCCTTGCCACGACTCACGATTCTATCCAGTACTATTACTCATGGAGCACCTCAAGTTACCTTGCTCAAAAAGGTCAGCCACCACATATTTAGGTCTGAACTCAAGCAATCAATCACACCCGCAGTGATACATTTAATATATGCTATCAAATTCTGAATGGACACAACCGATGTGATATTCCCCGAGCGGTACCCAATACGGACTATTCCTTAGAAGCTAGTAAGTAATGTATACGAAGTAACTTATAGGAAACTGTATTTTCCACATCACACAATTGCGGCACGCAACCCGTTCCAATAACATACCCGTGGCGGCGTGCCACCCGATCCAGATACCATACCTGTGGCGGCGTGCCACCCGATCCAGATAACCCGTGGCGGCGTGCCACCCGATCCACGCATAAATCTCGTAAGAGGAAATGCACATCGAGTCAAGTTGCTCATTACAACAAACATATATATAGCCTCAAGCTCGGCCACATGAAACGCACCCGACAACGTTCCTCAATACCGGAACTGAATCAATGGTAGATACCTCTACACTGACATCCGTCACAAAGGCCCAACTGACAAAGCAATACCTACCAGCCGTCCGCTGGCTCTAGGGTACATCTACCTTACTGGAGCATAATCTGATAAACTCTGATGCGCAGTTTGTGGCATTTTCTAACATAGTCCATATCACATTAGTCTAGACAACCCTGACTTATGATAACGAGTCCGCAATCGTATATCATTATTCAGATTCATCATATCAAGTAAAGAGAGAGCCACTAGTGCTTCCAATTTCCAACAACCGCTAAACGGTGTCGATACACACGATATACCACCACTGCGTAAGCGGATTATAAGAACTTCTAGTCTCCAACACATATATAACACATGAATCGCTATACATGATTCCACACTCCACCGTACGAATACATAACACACATCAAGCATCCATTCAAACCACGAAAGCCATTCAAAAATTTCACTATGCCATCAATAACTCAATCATCGCCGTCAATCCAACAAGAGGATACCACAATACCACTAGATATTATTAGTTTACATTACCTTGCCCTTTTGACCATATACTCTGCCAAATCACTAGAATAGCAATACCATTTTCCTTAATCACCAGAAAGATTGATTCTCAGATTATCTGCAGCTACCCACGCTGCTTGAGAATTTTAATGACTTCCCATATGGAAGAAAAATCATTACACATTCCATGCTTCGCATACCGACAGTATACTCATTTTCAAACCATGGTAAAACACATCACAAACTCTTTCTTCCAATTCGTTGCATAAGTTTAACTGCCAGGACTGAGTCCTTTTACCCACATCGAGCTACGCAACTGCCAGCACTCAAGAGATTTGTTGCACCATATCTGCAAGACTCATTACTTCTTACACATACTAGGAATTAATTGTATCTTTATCATACCGTTCCGGTTTATTTACAAGTTTCTCCATTTACCCAATTTCCTTTCCGATTCATCTTAAATTTAATATTCTCTTTACTGTAGCACAAAAATACCTCAACTCATGTTACCCCACGAGACTCGTACATAAGACCACATGGTCTAACACCGATAGGCCACTGAATACTCTCTCAATGTTTCCCAGAAGTACCACATTCTACAACACTTTATTTTGAAGAACTTCATGCGATTTTGAATTTGTTATCATTACTTCCCAATACGGATACATAGAATCCCATCATTCACATGATATAACACAAGCCTTGATCTTTTTTTAACGAAACCTCCGTCTTTAGCCATATACACAATCTTAAGGCGCCTGACTGTTACAAGCAAAATCTTGAACATTGCAAAACCATTCGCGGGCGTCATTCACCCTTATTCTGCTGTAATTCAACTGTCCTATTGAGCAGAACTACTCGTGTTTTGTTAGAACTCTGACATCGCAGAACATGATTACTTACATGTACAATTCGCTATCTTTCTTTTCTATACACCGAACATTCCTTACCAACAGTAGTTCAAAACATCCTAGTATTTCTTCACATCTACGAAGCACCATAACCTTATCAGAATTTTCCCAACATACTTAAAGACAATGCCCACATAGCACACAACCGTGCAATTAGTTATTTAATAGCAACCTCCCCAACTTGGCTCGAAGCCATTCATCAAAGCATTTTTAACCACTCATAGCATTATTAGTCAAGTGATGCTAAAATGTTACAATGAGATTAAACTCGATTCATTTATAAGCTTTGGCGGAGACTCAAATCATCAGAAATCTTAATTCTTTTGCACTTCTTATATTCATTCACACACAACAGTTAAGCCCACTCTTTAAGTGACAAGTGTTTTTACTAAGTCCCAAAATTTTAAAAAATTTCGGCAGAGTTTCCTTTGTAATTGGGCCTATCCACCTGCCAGAGAACTACCAAAATCATCCTAACAACATGTCCACAAATTGACAAAGTATCACAATGTATATCAACAACATTAATCTCAATACCACATGTACTATATTATCAAAATTGATACGTGGACATGTGTTTCACCTATTTGAATCATAACACATAGTAAATACATTTCAACCCTCCATTATCTGGTCTATTCCACCAAGTAAGAACATTTTCTTACCTTAATATATCTGTATACCTTTCACTGCCATACACATTACACAGTACCAACATACTCATTACATAGCTATCTAGCCGCCATTCCCACAATTGGGAACAATACTGGTCATACAATATTCATAATACTAGTTCGTAAAATCAACAATGTGGTGCTCAAGTCACAGACAAAGATCTGGCTTTAAGTCCTCCCGACTGACCCAACATAAACTCACGGAGACCATATCTCGCCCCTCAATCAAGGAATCACAAGCCATCAAGGCAATTATATTACTGAGCGTTCGAGTGCACGTACAGGCGTTTGGAAGGAATTTCCAAGAATTATATCTCAAGCTGTATCAAGTACACACGATAAGAATTCCAAGAAATATAAAGTGTTTCCTAAAGGTTTGCAGCCTCCCGAGGATAAGTACAGGCGTCCCCGTACCCATCCACAAGACTCTACCAACCGGCTCAAGACTCATGAGGCCTAGTAACCTAGGCTCTGATACCAACTTGTCATGACCCCAAACCCGGTCGTGATGGCGCCCAGCACACTGCTAGGCTAGCCCGACCAATCAACAGAAAAACGGAGCTATTAGCTCACAATTTATCCCTTTTTGGCATAAACAACAATAGGATAATAATAAAGAAATACCCAAACACCGGGATTACACATCCCAAACCAGTACGACCTCACAACAGAACAGGAGTCACAAGTCATGAGCCTCTACCAGAATTTATAAACTGTGATAGTGTATACAACTGTGCACAAGTGTGGGATAGAAAGAACAAACAAAATAGAGATAAACTAGAGAGTCAGGTCCTGCGGACGTTGGTAGCTACCTCGATAGTCCAACTGCACCCCCGAGCAACTATAGAATCAGCTCTGCTGTGATGTACCTGGATTTGCACACAACGTGCAGGGAGTCGGGTAAATAATGCTGAAGAAAAGGAAACCACGCAAAGCACTGTCTCATGCTACACAATACAGAACTATCATTAAACTTCAAAACACTATTATTTTATTCCTTTTTAGCGTATGTGAGTAGATTATTCAGAAATCTCATTTTTAGCTTTCTTTCTTTCATGATAACACACCAATACCTCGGTACAATCTCAAGCAGTGCAAGTCTGCACTCAAATCAGCACATTGGGCTCAACACTCCTTAACAATTTCCACCAGGGGATCTGGTCAATAAGGCAGATAAAGTATATATGCTAGTAATGTATGAGTGTTAAATGTTATGCCACGTAGTACAAGTAAACCAGTGTATGCCATGCAATGCATATGACACTGTGGCGTACAGCCCGATCCATGCAAAGGTGCCCGCGCTCACTGTGGGGGTTCAAACTCCGGAGGGGCTCTTATAGCCCAAGCGCAATATCAATATCACACCTGTTGCGGCGCGCAGCCCGATCCAAATACCATTGCGGCGTGCACTCCGATCCATGCATGTGTATGCATATGCTCACATAAATCATCATGCTCTAACCTATGGCCCTCGGCCCCAATCAGTCTAACAAATAATCAAGAAAAGCCCCTCGGACAACAGTATCATATTATCTCACAGCTAGAAATGTCATTAAGACCTTGTTCAAGTTTTTCATAACCTTATGTAAATGCTGAGTAGCGAAATACCATTTAAAAACCTTAGACCGAGACAAAAATATGCACAGTGTTATTATGACAGTGATACCAATCCCTGAAGGATTCAAATAATCGACACGAAACTCAAGCATGATAATTAGTCCAATTCATGATAATTAATATCTTTTATTAGGATGTCAATTCAATTTCAAGCAATTAGGTATTATTATTCATTACGCGGGACGGACCAAGTCACAATCCCCAATGGTGCTCTAACCCACGCTCGTTATCCGGCGTGCAAGTCACCTCAATACAACACTAAGATGTGCAAGCCCGGGGTTTACTAACCCTCAGGACATCATTTACAAGTATTACCCACCTCGAACCGGCGAAAACGCATGCCCGCGACGCCTGTGCTCCTCAAACTGGCCTCCACGCGCATCCAATCACCAATTGATTCTCAGTTGAAATCCACTTTAACCCTCGTCCAAAAGCTCCAAAATGTGTTCAACAATGGTGGGAAATGGTTTTGCTCGCGAATGAAATGCCATTCTGTCCAGGTTTTTTAACAAAATTACTATTCACCCACGTTACTGTTCACCCGCATTACTGTTCACGGAGTACAGTTCACTAGGTACTGTTCACGTGTACTATTCACGATCACTATTCACGGGTACTATTCATTGCAGCAACTTGTTCTCTAAATTGCAGCACAACCATTTTTTACTAAAATGGCTCTAACTCGATCATACGAACTTGAAATCAGACGATTCTTTCTACTATGGCTCTGTAATTTTGATACAGATTTAGTGGTTAAAACAAAACTGAATTTGGAGCTCATTTGCTCATTTCAATACCAATTTTGCTTGTTAACCAATTAACTCACATATCGCATCAAAAACCCAATCGCGACTTGATGAAATTAAACCAAAATTTCCAGATCACTCTTATAATTCATAATTTAAATTCTCGAAGTCTCAAAATCAAATTTGGATCTCTAGAACTAAAAATAGACCTTTGGATCATTGCATTTATGCTTAAAACGGCAAAAACTTTCAAAAATGACCCGTTGGACATCCGAAACACACCCGAGACCCCGAGACCTCAACCAAATATATAGACATGATCTATTACCTTATTCCAACTTGCTCAAATCATAAAATCACTATTAACATCAAAATCGTCCGTTTTCAGCAAATTCAAGCTTAAGTTTAACTATAACTTTCAAAATTCTTATTCGATCAAAAACCCGACCAAACAACGTCCGAATGACCTAAAATTTGTACACATATCCCAAATCACCTAACGAAGCTACAGCAACTCTCGGAATTCCATTCCGACCCTCGGATCAAAATCTCACCTATTAACCGGAAATCGCCAAAATACTAACTTCGCCAAAATAGGCTAACTTCTTCAGCGGACCTCCAAAATTACTTCTGATTGCGCTCCTAAGCCTTAAATCATCACCCGGAGCTAACCGAATCATCGAAATTCAATTACGAGCCTTCTAACTCACAAGTCAACATCCGGTTGACTTTTTCCAATTTAAGCCTTCCTAAAAGAGACTAAGTGTCTCATTTCCAACTAAAATCAATCCAATTCTACCCGATCAACTCAAATACTGATATTGAAACATATAGCAACATATTACGAGGAAAACGGGGCAATAATACCTGAGAAAATGGGTCGGGTCATCACACTCGGAATCCTGAAATAGTGACCAAATATTCCGAAATATATTGTACTGAAATGCATATGAAGTCCTGTATGACTGATACGCCTCTATGAATATTATTTCATTTATAACCAACCATAAACTAATTGAATAATTTGGGTTTTACTAATATGTATTACCCATAATGAGTCCAATCTAATACTCCACAAAATTATTGTTATTACTAAATAACAACCACGTTTATATTAGTATGCCTTAACAATACTATTTTCATAATTGCTTGATATTAGGTATTCGATATACGCATCTTATGCATCCTAGTATATGAGCAATTTCATTAATAAAAGTGTATGAGCTATAAATAATTTAATGGCACCGTTTAACTTTATATGCTTCAGTCCAAGAGGTTTATACGCTACTCCGGGGTCCCTCCTATGCAAAAAGAAATGACACTTGTCCTAACATATTCAGGGTAGTAAACGGATATAATTGACTATTTATCAATTATATCGTGGTTATAATTGATACATCATTGAGCATCTATAATCACGTATGATATAAATCTTGTGCTACATATGTGTTTGATAACACCAATCTAGTCATTATTCATATAGTCATTACTCATCGATAAACCTGTAAATATTTAGTATTCTCAATCGACATTTATCACTTAAAAAGGTCCTTTCAGTACCTAGTCTTATGTTATAATAGACATAAAAATGTTTATTACGTAAACACACCTCTGCGATGAGGCACCCGCTTCTGCGGAATTTTGTTGACCAACCTATTAACTTGCACCTGCGTTCATTATTCCGCTTCCCCAATAGTAATTGGATTTTGAAAGTAAAATTCAAAATAGATGTCATACATTAATTTTATTTTGTATATCAACCCATGGGGCTCACAATAGTTGAGGAACACTTCTAAGTGTATAGTAATGAACGTATTAGATAGTTGTCATAGGTACGAGGTGTAGGGGGCCTCTTATGTTAGCCCTGAAAATAATATTCCAATGGACTTATGTGGTTGTCGTAGGCCGATGCGTCTCAGTATATGAATGAAATAATATTCATAGATGGTCAATTACTAAAACCACGATATATAAATGGAAGGTCCTATGACTACATTACGATTAATATTTGAAGCAATAATAGTTTTCATATAAATAATGGACTAATATATCGTGAATGAATATCGTGGTTGTTACTTAGTAATTGACCGTCTATGAATATTATTTCATTCTTATACAAAGACGCATCGGCCTACGACAACCGCATAAGTCCATTTGACTAATATATTGTTGTCATAGGAACTTCCGTATTTGATAAATATTAAATAAGGAAGTTACTACAATAGATACAT
>JASVEL010009867.1:0-94831 GCA_032618575.1 Nicotiana noctiflora
AGATAGATTAACAACTAAATCTTGAATAGAATAGAGACTCCCGGTCTGCGGACACGGCAGATATACCTTAAAGTCTCTGCTAGATCTCTCCGCCTCGAGGATAGTACGCCTGAGTGAAGATATCTGGATCTGCACATGAAAAACATGCGTAGAAGGGGCATGAGTACACCACACCAGTGCTCAGTAAGTGCCAAGCCTAACCTCGGTTGGGTAGTGATGAGGAAGGTCAGGGCCTACTAAGGTTAAACAACATAATATGAATTAACCACATGAAAACTGACAGTGATAATGAGTACAGTAGTGAGAATAGACATGTTAAACAGGGCAATAACAACTACACAAAGAATAGAGTAAATATGGAATATGTACAACCCCATACCAAATGGTAACAATAAGGATTGTCACCTCCTTTTTCCTACACCCTAGAAGGATATAAAATAGTTTTTACAGTTAAAGGACAATCGAAACGAGATTTATTATTAAAAGATTCAGAATCGCCACTTGGAATAATTAATGGTGTCCCAAGTCACCGGTTTAAATCCCGGATCGAGGAAAAGGTTTGACTCTGTATACAATTTGCGAATCAGAAATCTGGATAAGGAATTCTGTTAACTCGGGAGACAGTGTTAGAGACTTCTGAATTCCGTGGTTCTAGCACGATCTCTTTGATCATACTTGTCTTGACTAAATTATCTAATTACTGATTTTTGAACCTATGTGCATTTTGTTTCACCACTTTTAATTAAGAAAATTATCTTGAAACGGGTTACGCGTACGTATACCCGCTTGTTTGGCATGTCAAAAATTATGTCACGCGAATGTGTCCACAATTAATAACATTTTGTTATTATTAAGAATATTTGGGCCAAAGTTGCGCGAACACATATTCTAGTTTTATTTTTAGAATCGTAATTATGTTACGCGAACGTATACACAATCATGATAGTGTTCTAAACAACCCTAAAAGGTTTTATACGAATATTAATTATTTTTATATCTAGGTTATGAAATTATTACAAGGGCCATAAATGATTAAATTGTGAATGGCACACCTAAAGCTATATAAACTAAAATTAGTTAATATCCCACGAGAACCTATTTTATTATTAAGACAAGTTTGATCGAAGTTGCGTGAACGCATACTCCGAATTGGTTTTTTTAGAATCGTAATTATGTTACGTGAACATATACACAATCACGATTAGAGATTAAATGTGCCTAGAGCAAGCTACAAGGTCCATTATTATTCTCCTGAAGCTAATTTGAAATTGTGATGATTTAAAGTATATACTAGGTAATGGCCATAGTAATACACATCGGCCTCTTTCCAGGATTTGGGAATCCCATTCCTTAGGTTGAAACCACAAAGGAAAATTTCCACAAACTTCCTCAAACCTCAAATTGAAACTTTACAAGATGGGTCTCAAGGATTCCTATTATTTAGAGCAGTAGAAAGGCCTTCAGATTTGTCAGATCAAAGGTTCACTTTTGGTAACAACTTGAAGTTTTTTTAGGACCGTAGCACCTAAAGTACAGTGTAGCTCGAAATACGATTATCTTGGAAAGAAGAGGCAAACTGCTAATACTCAACAACATATTACTAATAAAGATAGAGCATGAGTTCAGCCAAGAGATTTGAAAAGGGTACATGTCTTAGGAAATAGAAGAATGGACTAAGACGACAACCAAGGGTGAAATAATATTGAAGAGCCACAATAACCGATTTCACTCAAATGTTTATGGATCAACCAAAAGAAATACACCTCTAAAGCATATAAAATAGAAGAGGAATACAAATCACAGTTGGAAGAAATACATGATGGATTCAAAGTGATAAGAACCCTTTAAACCCCATCCCCGTATATCATGCCCTTGATCTTTATTAAATCCAAACTAACATCGAGATCCAAAGCAAGCTTGTTAGTCATCCAAATCCAATAAGAATGCTGCTTCAAAAAGAGAGGTGAGAAGGGGAAGAAGAGACGATAACTTATTCTATTCATGCTTCAAAAATGAACTTATCCAACCACGAACTTAATCTAGTTAAGATCGACGCCCAACGAAATACATGCCAAACATGATAAGATAAACCAAACTATTACAAGCTATTGCTGAAATTTAAACCAACTACTGCTTTAAAACAAGCATTGAATCGCTTCGTAGCAAGTCCTGATAAACACCACTGACTAAATGACACATCAACAAAAAAAGAAACAATCGCTTGCTGACTTCATAAGCTTATATTGAAGCTAAAGATGAACAACAAATCCTACATCAATCTAGGCACAACAAATCCTCGGCTTTCTGTTATTCGTCTTAGCTGGTTCCCTTCAACCTCGCTCGTTCTCTGTCCCGCTTCGGTCTCGATCTTGATTGGTCATTGATTCAAAAACTTAGCAATCCATCCCTATGCTATGCTCCGTCATAAATTGAAGCCGACCCTGACTTATCGTGCTCCATCCTCGATCAATCTCTCAAAAAGGGCAAGCCCGATTTTGACGGTATACAAGTTTGTGTTTGGTAATTAACTTAAAAAATATTTCTAAGCAGTTATTAGTATTTGACTAAGCTTTTAAAAAGTGGTTCTAAGTGTATTTTTGTTGAAGTTTGACAAACATTAGTCCCACATCGGTGGGAAGAAAAGTTGGGGGATTTTCCCCCTATAAAAGAAGGCCTAATGTTTAGGATTTAAACCAACATCTCATTTGCCTTCTTATCTTCTTAAGACATTTGTATCTTCTCTCTTTAGTATTATTTTACTTGTATTTTGGAGTGGAATAAAATATTGGTTGTGTCCGAGGAGTAGGCAAAATTAGCCGAACCTCGTAAATTCTAGTGTTCCTTTTATTATTGCTTTATTGTCTTATTTATTATTTGGTGGCTGCCATAATTTTTGGTACAATAGTTGTGACTCATTCACACTATATACATTTGGCTTCCGCAACATTTGGTATCAGAGCCAAGGTATTATCTCGGTATGCTCTGTGGTTGCAGCATAGTCTGATCTTCCACAACAAAAAAGATTTATCTTGGTAACTGAGTCAAGGTTCTGTGTGGTTGCAGCTTAGTCTGATCTTCCACATCAGAAAGGAAATAATCTTGATTTGTGTCGTTAGCTATTAAATAATAGTTATGTCAAAGATGGGAGACAATAAACAAGAAGAATCTACATCAAGTGCCAGCAATACGTCATCATTGGCATCTTCGCTTATGACAAGAATTGTGTCAAATGCAAAATTTGTGGTAGAAATTTTTGACGGGTCCGGACATTTTGCGATGTGGCAAGGCGAGGTTCTAGATGTCCTTTTTCAACAAGGGCTAGATCTTGCTATTGAAGAAAAGAGACCAGATGGTATTGGAGAAGAAGATTGGAGAATTATCAACCGTGTTGCTTGCGGTACCAATCGATCCTACCTTGCCAGAGAGCAGAAATATCCATACACAAAGGAAACTTCTGCAAGTAAATTATGGAAAGCACTGGAGGATAAATTTTTGAAGAAAAACAATCAAAATAAATTGTACATGAAGAAGAGACTGTTTCACTTCACTTATGTTTCTGGTACCACAATGAATGAACATATCACCAGTTTCAATAAGTTGGTCACAGATTTGCAAAATATGGATACAACTTATGATGATGGTGACTTGGCATTGATGTTGTTGGCGTCACTTCCTGACGAGTACGAGCACCTTGAAACTACTCTACTCCATGGAAATGACGAAGTTTCTCTCAGAGAAGTTTGTTCGGCTTTGTACAACTATGAACAAAGAAAGCGAGAAAAATAGAAGGGTAGAGAAGGAGAAACACTGTTCGTGAGGGGTCGTCCTCAAAATCAAACGAGGACAAGGAAAGGAAGATCTAAACCCAACAAAGATGAATGCGCCTTTTGTCGAGAAAAGAGGCACTAGAAGAAAAACTGTCCGAAGTTGAATAATAAGGCCAAATATAATAATGGAAAGGCCATTATGGATTCAAATGTAGCTGATTGTGACGATTCAGATTTCTCATTAGTTACAACGGAGCCGTCAACATCATCGGACATATGGTTGATGGACTCGGCTTGTAGCTGTCATATGTATCCCAATAGGGATTGGTTCGTGGAATTTCAAGAAGGAGAATATGGAGTCGTCTAAACAGCGGATAACAACCCTCTTACCTCATATGGAATTGGTTCAATACGATTAAGGAACCATGATGGAATGATTAGAACATTAACAGATGTTCGATATGTACCGGGTTTGAAGAAAAATCTCATCTCTGTGGGAGCCCTGGAATCAAAATGGTTCAAAATTATTGCAGAAAATGGAGTGATGAGAGTATGTTCCGGTGCACTAGTGGTAATGAAGGCCAATCGGAAGAACAATAACATGTACCGTTATCTCGATAGTACAGTTATTGGGACAGCGACAGTGACGTCCAGTGACAACAAAGAGGCAGAAGCAACCAGGCTATGGCACATGCGCTTGGGACATGCTGGAGGAAAATCCTTGAAAACACTGTGAGATCAAGGATTGTTGAAAGGGGTAAAGGTTTGCAATTAGGAGTTTTGCGAGCATTGTGTCAAAGGGAAACATGCAAGGGTTAAATTTGGTACAACAATCCATAATACTAAAGGCATTTTGGATTATGTACACTATGATGTTTGGGGTCCTTCCAAAACACCTTCATTAGGTAGAAAGCACTATTTTGTAACCTTTGTTGATGATTTTTTCCGAAGAGTATGAGTGTGTACAATGAAGAGCAAAGATGAAGTGTTGAGAATTTTTCACAAATAGAAGACGATGGTGGAAAATCAAACGGGCAAGAGGATCAAGTGTATTCGTACAGACAATGGAGGCGAATACAAAAATGATCATTTTAATAAGGTCTGTGAAAATGATGGCATCGTCTGACACTTCACTGTCAAACATACACCACAACATAATGGAATGGCAGAACGCATGAACCGGACCTTGCTGGAGAAGGTACGGTGTATGTTGTCCAATGGTGGCTTGGGCAAAGAATTTTGGGTTGAGGCAATTACATATGCATGTCACCTCATTAATCGTCTACAATCTGCTGCTATTGATGGCAAGACACCATTTGAAAAATGGTATGAAAAGCCTGTTGTAGATTATGACTCTTTGCACGTATTTGGCTCAACTGCATATTATCATGTGACGGAGTTAGAATTGGATCCAAGGGCAAATAAGGCTATTTTATGGGGATTACTTCTGGAGTCAAAGGATACCGCTTATGGAGTCCTATGACAAAGAAAGTAATATTCAGCAGGGATGTTATCTTCGATAAATCTGCTATGGTAAACAAGGTAACAAATGTAGATACCAAACAAGATGATGGTGGTTCTAAGAAGGTGGAGTTTGAGGGAAAATTTATTTTTCCTACACAAGAAGCAGAAGAGGAAACAAATGAAGATTATCCTCTGGAAGGAGAGACAGTAGAGGAGATTCCAACCCAGGAATCTCAACAACAACTTGAATCAATAGCAACTAGCAGGCCAAAAAGGAAAATAACGAAACCTGTTCGTCTCATAGAGACAGTTGCTTGTGCAACCGCAATTGCAGCTGATGATGTTCCCACCACTTATAAAGACGCAGTCCAAAGTTTCGAAGAAGATAAGTGGAGGATTTCCATGAATGATGAAATACAGTCCCTTCATCATAATCATATATGGAGATTGGCCAACCTCCCGAAGGGAAAGAAAGCAATTGGGTGGAAATGAGTATTTGCAAAGAAAGACAAATTTCCTAACCAAAAAGATGTTCGCTACAAAGCAAGGTTGGTGGCCAAATGATATGCTCAAAAGGAAGGAGTTGATTACAATGAAGTATTTTCTCCAGTTGTAAAACATTCCTCCATTAGAATTATGTTGGCTTTGGTAGCACAGTTAGATTTGGAACTAGTTCAAATGGATGTAAAAACTGCATTTTTACATGGAAACTTGGAGGAGAAAATCTATATGACTCAGCCAGAAGGATTCAAAGTTGCTGGAAAGGAAAACATGGTGTGCTAACTTGAAAAATCATTGTACGGATTGAAACAATCTTCTAGACAATGGTACAAGCGATTTGACAAGTTTATGTTGCAGCAAGGGTACAAGAGAAGCAAATACGATCATTGTGTGTATTTGCGCAAGCTTAAAAATGGTTCATTTATATATCTTCTCCTATATGTTGATGATATGTTGATAGCTTCCAAGAATTCGGAAGAAATTGATAAGTTGAAGATTCAACTAAAGAAGGAGTTCGAGATAAAGGATCTGGGTGAGGTGAAGAAAATTCTTGGCATGGAGATAATAAGAGATAGACGTTCAAAGAAACTCTGTTTATCTCAGAAAAAATATTTGAAGAGAGTACTACAACATTTTGGAATAGATGACAAGACTAAACCAGTTAGTACTCCACTTGCTCCCCATTTTAAGCTAAGTACTACTATGTCGCCATTGGATGAAGCTGAACGAGAGTATATGTCAAAGGTACCATACGCAAATGCTGTTGGTAGCTTGATGTATGCAATGGTCTGTACGAGACCTGACATATCACAAGCCGTTGGAGTTATTAGCAAGTATATGCATAATCCGGGAAAGGAGCATTGGCAAGCTGTGAAGTGGATTCTACGGTATATTCATAATACTGTAGATGTCGAATTAATTTTTGAGTAGGAAGACAATCAGTCTGTAGTTGGATATTGTGACTCAGATTTTGCGGGTGATCTGGACAAACAAAGATCAACTACTGGTTATGTGTTTACTTTTGCAAAGACACCAGTTAGTTGGAAATCTACTTTGCAGTCAACAGTTGTTTTGTCTACAACAGAGGCAGAGTACATGGCTATTACAGAGGCTGTGAATGAGGCAATTTGGCTTCGAGGATTGCTAAAGGAGCTTGGTGTTGAACAAAAGGGTATCACAATTTTTTGTGATAGTCAAAGTGCTATTCAATTAGCGAAGAACCAAGTCTATCATGCAAGGACGAAGCACATTGATGTTCGGTATCATTTCGTACGAGAAATCATAGAAGAAGGTGGAGTCACGGTGAAGAAAGTTCATATTACAGAGAATCCTGCTGATATGCTGACAAAAGCGGTGACAGTGATCAAGTTTCAACATTGTTTGGATTTGATCAACATTGTTGAACACTGAAGATTGAAGATGAAGACACAACCAAAATTTGTTATAGAGAGAAAATTGAAGATGTGGAACTTTTGTCAAGGTGGAGATTTGTTAAAGTTTGACAAACATTAGTCCCACATCGGTGGGAAGAAAAGTTGGGGGGGGGGTCCCCCTATAAAAGAAGGCCTAATGTTTAGGATTTAAACACACCTCTCATTTGCCTTCTTATCTCTCTAAGGCATTTGTATCTTCTCTCTTTAGTATTATTTCACTTGTATTTTGGAGTGGAATAAAATATTGGTTGTGTCCGAGGAGTAGGCAAAATTAGCCGAACCTCGTAAATTCAGGTGTTCCTTTTATTGTTGATTTATTGTCTTATTTATTATTTGGTGGCTGCCATAATTTTTGGTATAGTAGTTGTGACTCATTCACACTATATATATTTGGCTTCCGCAACAATTTTCTCAAAAGTGCTTCTCAAAAAAATATTTATGGGAATAATTTTTACTTTTCCTTAAAAATACTTTTTTCCTCTTAAAGCTAAAAGCTTGACCAAACACTTCAACTTAAAAAAAAAACTTTTCAGCTTGGAGAAAATTGGCCAAAGAAGTTATAGTACAAACGTGATTTACTTAGCTAGCTTTTGACCATAAATTCCAAATTTATTTTGAAAATCTGATTTGGATGAAGTTTGGTTTGAAGATGAAAATGTATTTGGACATACATTTTTAAAACATTATTTTCTAACTTTATTTTGAAAAAATATGTATATAATTTCCAAATTTTGAGATTTTGACCAAAATTTAACTCAATAATTATTTTAAGATTTAAAATTTGCGATTTAAAATAAAACAAAAATATAGATAAAATTTATGGCCAAACACATATTTTAAAAATAAATGTCAAATTTATTTTAGACCTTAGAAGATTGAGTTTGTATGGATTAAATAGCTAGAAAGTATGACGAAGCAAATTCGGGTCTACATCCCAAGACTGTTTCAATCCCCGAGGACACCGAGTTATTATTAATAATTCCATGTTTAATCAGACAAAACTATAATGATCGCATTCATCCCCGTGGGTGCAACTTCCCGCTTTTAATCGCTATATCACTGCGCCCCTGTTAAATTTTCCAACTCCCCCGAAAAACTACCCCATGTCATGTCAGACGCAAAATACTAGTACTCCATCAAATTCTATTACTAAAATTCCCCACTCTAAATCATTAGTCAATTTTCCTACAAATTAATTTTTCGAGAGCTTCCGCATGTTCACAGAGTAGCTTTTTGGACCGAATCTTATACTAGTATAATTTTGATTATAGATATATATTTTCAAAGCGAGTCGGAGGTTCAAGTCATGGCGGCAGCATTAGAATGCTGGTCGAGTCGATCTAGCATTGAAGAGGAAATGGTAGAACAAGTTCTAATGAGAAACAATCACAGATCGGAGGCGCCGACGGGAAGCGGTTGCTCAACCGGTACTGGTTCTGCCGGCGGGGTTGGAGGTTTAAAGGAGTCTTCTTCAGCAATGCAGAAACGACTACAGAGACTGAGCAGGAACGTGTCGGAGGTGATTTCGTCGCTTAAGAACTCACTAAACCTCGAAACGGTTCGTGACTTGCCTTCGCCCTCGGACCGAGTTGAGACCGGTCGGAAGCACGTTTGGGGCAGCGTTGTACGGGGATTGACTCAGCTTTATCCTGGTAGTCAACTTCCAGAGAAGCTTGTCTCTAACATTCGCAAGCATTACGACTCTTTCCCGCTCAGGTGATTGCACTGTCCTTGAGGTTTTTGGATTGAACTGTTACTAACTGTGTTCAACAAAAAAAAAATGTAAAGCCAAAAAACTGGAACGACATAATAACAAGAAAAGTTAGAAGTTAAATAATTTCGAGCCCACACACTATGTGTACTTAAGGAATTTAATGTTGTCCAAGGTTTGGATTAATTCCTCTTGGATAGAATGGAATACACTCTAATTATAGAACTTAAGGCGAACTTTAAGAATGGAGCAAATCACCCGTGACAAGGAGAGAGACTTCAGAATTTTTGGTGTATAAAATATGAGGTCGAGCCTCTTCATTTATAGGCAACGAAAGGGTAAGAGGCTATATATATATATATATATATATATATATATATATATATGTAGATGTTATAATGTTCTTACATATTTTGCACGCTCAACAACAGTAAAATGAGGAATTTCACTAAAGGAGTACAAAATTTAATATACTCCATATGTATACAAAATAATTTATAACCTATGTATGCAGTATAATTTTTCTATATGCACAACATTATTTTTTGATGATGTCCTTCCGATGTCGCTCCACTGTGCACAATGGCGGTTCTTAGTTTTAGACATCCTGGGTTGTGAGTTAGAGTGTGACTTCTAACTGTGTGTCTCACTCTAGCTTTAATTTATTTTATATACGAATAGTGTTCGACCTGTAGATGTGGGTTCTGCAAGTTCTGCAAAACTAGCACTGTCTCGTCTACAGTATATAAATGATGATCATGAGGATCCAAATGAAAATGGGTCAAACGCAATGGGATAAAACCCGACTAATTTGTGATTGGGACATACTAGTAATTGTTGTTATGTGTACATGATTCGACCAAGAGCATGTTCGGTTGAACTGCCTTAAGCTAGATGCCTAGATCTGCCTATTATTGTGTCACCATCTAATTTTTTGGCTTTGCTTTATTGCTGCTAGTTGTTTTGGTATTGGCATTTTCTTATATGCTTGGCTTGTTTTTTGATAGCTATGGGCAAGCTGGATTTGAAATGAAGGATGTTTTTCTGCATATTAGATTGATAGAGCAGGCATCCGCAGAGGACCACCCAGCCCTTATGATACAAGAGGTATCTGATGATGAAGTTCAAGGATCAATTTTTAAGTTAACATTTGCATGTAACTCTTCTATTTCATGGTCTGCGATGTCCGGGGCGCTTGACAGCACCTCGATTTGTTGTAAAAAGATACAGATCTTTGAAAAGAAAGGTTTTACATTGGGGATTGTGATGCTTTTGGTTCAATCTGGGAAAGAAAAAATGTTTAAAGCTCGTATCGAGAATGTTCTTAAATCAGCCCTTAAGAAGCCAAAATCTACTGCAATGAAGAAGCTACCATTTGGGATTTGTGGGAGTCAAGAGGAGAACACAAGGAGCAGAGAATATGGGGAGATTGAAGAGGACCCTGGGCAGCCAAATTACAAAAATGGGTTCGATAATTTGACCCCAAAGGTCCAGTTGCAAATGCCGTTACCTACTTCTTTGTTTACGGTCTCGGTGGATGAATGGCAGACTGTGTTATCTGGTGGAGAAAAGATTGGAAAGTGGTTGTTGAGCTCTGATAATCTTGAATTCATTGATCAGATTGGACCGAATACATTCAAAGGGGTATACAAGGGAAAAAGAGTTGCGGTTGAGAAGCTCAAGGGGTGTGACAAAGGAATTGCATACGAGTTTGTGCTTCGACAAGATTTGTTGGAGCTGATGACGTGCGGTCACAAGAGTATATTGCAATTTTTTGGTGTTTGCATCAGTGAAAATCATGGCTTGTGTGTTTTGACTAAGTTGATGGAAGCTGGGTCAGCTTATGACTTATTGTTGAAGAAAAAGAAACTCCAGACTAAAGAAATAATAAGGATTGCCATTGATATAGCTGAAGGAATCAAGTTTATAAATGATCATGGAGCTGCATATAGAGATCTTAATACACAGAGGATCTTGTTAGACAAGAATGGGAATGCTTGCTTAGGTGATATGGGCATAGTAGCTGCTTGCAGGAGTATTGACGAAGCCATGGAATATGAGACTGATGGTTATAGATGGCTAGCTCCCGAGGTCTGTTCCCTTCTACATCTAATTTGATTCATATATATA
Source organism: Nicotiana noctiflora (assembly GCA_032618575.1). Taxonomy (NCBI): domain Eukaryota; kingdom Viridiplantae; phylum Streptophyta; class Magnoliopsida; order Solanales; family Solanaceae; genus Nicotiana; species Nicotiana noctiflora. Next base: position 11,007 of record JASVEL010009867.1, read on the forward strand.
CATTCATATGTCTCTTTATTCTGGAATATTGAGTAAAGTTTTTGGAATTTTTTTGAAAAAGGCTATTCTAGGGATGATGAGCTCTAAGATTGCCTTACATTTTGAAGGCATGGCTAGATTGAGGGAGAACAGTGTTGGGAGGTTTTGTTCCTTTACTGGCAGAGCACTTCGGATGAAATTTTATGTAAAAAGTAAAAGTTAAACATAACTTGGAGGAACTTATGTCATCATTGGAAGTATAAGAAAGTAATTTTGCATATCTTGTGAAGTTGATCTTTAGGTGACGGTTTCAAGATTCCATATTGATGGATCATCAGAAAAATATAGGACCTTACATAACAGTGAGATCCACTTTCACTTTAGTATACTTTTCAATTGGCAGCTGTTGCGGAAGCCAAATGTATATAGTGTGAATGAGTCACAACTACTATACCAAAAATTATGGCAGCCACCAAATAATAAATAAGACAATAAAGCAACAATATAAAGAACACCGGAATTTACGAGGTTCGGCTAATTTTGCCTACTCCTCGGACACAACCAATATTTTATTCCACTCAAAATACAAGTGAAATAATACTAAAGAGAGAAGATACAAATGTCTTAAGAAGATAAGAAGGCAAATGAGAGGTGTGTATAAATCCTAAACATTAGGCCTTCTTTTATAGGGGAAAATCCCTCCCAACTCTTCTTCCCACCGATGTGGGACTACTGTTGTCAAAATAATTTGTCAAACTTCAACAAATCTCCACATTGACAAAAAATTCCATATCTTCAATTTTCTCTCTATAACAAATTTTGAGTGTGTCTTCATCTTCAATCTTTAGTGTTCAACAATGTTGATCAAATCCAAACAATATTGAAACTTGATCGCTGTCACCGCTTTTGTCAGCATATCAGCAGGATTCTCTGTATGAACTTTGACAAGAGGGGTTGCTCTGATGGTAAGCAACCCCCACTTCCAACCGAGAGGTTGTGAGTTCGAGTCTCCCCAAGAGCAAGGTGGGAAGTTCTTGGAGGGAAGGATGCTGGGGGTCTATTTGGAAACAGCCTCTCTACCCCAGGGTAGGGGTAAGGTCTGCGTACATACTACCCTCCCCAGATCCCACTAAGTGGGATTATACTGGGTTGTTGTTGTTGTTGTTGTTCTCTGTATGAACTTTCTTCACCGTGACTCCATCTTCTTCTATGATTTCTCGTACGAAATGATACCGAACATCAATGTGCTTCGTCCTTGCATGATAAACTTGGTTCTTCGCTAATTGAATAGCACTTTGACTATCACAAAAAATTGTGATACCTTTTTGTTCAACACCAAGCTCCTTTAGCAATCCTTGAAGCGAAATTGCCTCCTTCACAGCCTCTTTAATAGCCATGTACTCTGCCTCTGTTGTAGACAAAGCAACTGTTGACTGCAAAGTAGACTTCCAATTAACTGGTGCCTTTGCAAAAGTAAACACATAACCAGTAGTTGATCTTCGTTTGTCGAGATCACCCGCAAAATCCGAGTCACAATATCCAACTACATACTGATTGTCTTCCTGCTAAAAAATTAACCCGACATCTACAGTATTATGAATATACCGCAGAATCCACTTCACAACTTGCCAATGCTCCTTTCCCGGATTATGCATATATCTGCTAATAACTCCAACAACTTGTGAAATGTCAGGTCTCGTACAGACCATTGCATACATCAAGCTACCAACAACATTTGCGTATGGTACCTTTGACATATACTCTTGTTCAGCTTCATCCAATGGCGACATAGTAGTACTTAGCTTAAAATGGGGAGCAAGTGGAGTACTAACTGGCTTAGTCTTGTCATCTATGCCAAAACGTTGTAGTACTCTCTTCAAATATTCTTTCTGAGATAAACAGAGTTTCTTTGAACGTCTATCTCTTATTATCTACATGCCAAGAATTTTCTTCGCCTCACCCAGATCCTTCATCTCGAACTCCTTCTTCAGTTGAATCTTCAACTTATCAATTTCTTTCGAATTCTTGGAAGCTATCAACATATCATCAACATATAGGAGAATATATATAAATGAACCATTTTTAAGCTTGCGCAAATACACACAATGATCGTATTTGCTTCTCTTATACCCTTGCTGCAACATAAACTTGTCAAATCGTTTGTACCATTGTCTAGAAGATTGTTTCAACCCGTAAAACGATTTTTCATGTTTGCAAACCATATTTTCCTTACAACTTTGAATCCTTCTGGCTGAGTCATGTAGATTTCCTCCTCCAAGTTTCCATGTAAAAACGCAGCTTTTACATCCATCTGAACTAGTTCCAAATCCAATTGTGCTACCAAAGCCAACATAATTCGAATGGAGGAATGTTTTACAACTGGAGAAAATACTTCATTGTAATCAATTCCCTCATTTTGAGCATATCCTTTGGCCACCAATCTTGCTTTGTAGCGAACATCTACTTGGTTAGGAAATCCTTCCTTCTTTGCAAATACCCATTTGCACCAAATTGCTTTCTTTCCCTTCGGGAGATTGGCCAATCTCCATGTATGATTCTGATGAAGGGACTGTAATTCATCATTCATGGCAATTCTCCACTTATCTTCTTCTGAACTTTGGACTACATCTTTATAAGTGATGGGAACATCATCAGCTGCAATTGCGGTTGCACAAGCAACCGTCTCTATGAGACGAACAGGTTTCGTTACTTTCCTTTTTGGCCTGCTGGTTGCTATTGATTCAAGTTGTTGTTGAGGTTCCTGAGTTGGAATCTCCTCTACTGGCTCTCCTTCCAGAGGATAATCTTCATTTGTTTCCTCCTCTGCTTCTTGTGTAGGAAAAATAATTTTTCCCTCAAACTCCACCTTCTTAGAAGCATCATCATCTTGTTTGGTATCTACATTTGTTACCTTGTTTACCATAGCAGATTCATCGAAGGTAACATCCCTGCTGAATATTACTTTCTTTGTCATAGGACACCATAAGCGGTATCCTTTGACTCCAGAAGTAATCCCCATAAAAATAGCCTTCTTTGCCCTTGGATCCAATTTTGACTCCGTCACATGATAATATGCAATTGAGCCAAATACGTGCAAAGAGTCATAATCTACAGCAGGCTTTCCATACCATTTTTCAAATGGTGTCTTGCCATTAATAGCAGCAGATGGTAAGCGATTAATGAGGTGGCATGCATATGTAATCGCCTCAGCCCAAAATTCTTTGCCCAAGCCAGCATTGGACAACATACACCGTACCTTCTCCAGCAAGGTCCGGTTCATGCGTTCTGCCACTCCATTTCTGTTGTGGTGTATGTCTGACAGTGAAGTGTCGGATGATGCCATCATTTTCACAGACCTTATTGAAATGATCATTTTTGTATTCACCTCCATTGTCTGTGCGAATACACTTGATCCTCCCGCCTGTTTGATTCTCCACCATCGTCTTCCATTTGAGAAAAATTCTCCCAGCACTTCATCTTTGCTCTTCATTGCATACACCACACTCTTCGGGAAAAATCATCAACAAATGTCACAAAATAGTGCTTCCCACCCAATGAAGGTGTTTTGGAAGGACCCCAAACGTCAGAGTGTACATAATCCAAAATGCCTTTAGTATTATGGATTGTTGTACCAAATTTAACCCTTGTTTGTTTCCCTTTGACACAATGCTCGCAAAACTCCAAATTGCAAGCCTTTACCCCTTTCAACAATCCTTAGATCTGATAGAGTTTTCAAGGATTTTCCTCCAGCATGTCCCAAGCGCATGTGCCATAGCCTGGTTGCTTTCTGCCTCTTTGTTATCACTGGACGTCACTGTCGCTGTCCCAATAACCGTACTACCGAGATAACGGTACATGTTATTGTTCTTTCGATTAGCCTTCATTACCACTAGTGCACCGGAGCATACTCTCATCACTCCATTTTCTGCAATAATTTTGAACCCTTTTGATTCCAGGGCTCCTACAGAGATGAGATTTTTCTTCAAACCCGGTACATATCGAACATCTGTTAATGTTCTGATCATTCCATCATGGTTCCTTAATCGTATTGAACCAATTCCATATGAGGTAAGAGGGATGTTATCCGCTGTTTGGACGACTCCATATTCTCCTTCTTGAAAGTCCACAAACCAATCCCTGTTGGGACACATATGATAGCTACAAGCCGAGTCCATCAACCATATGTATGATGACGTTGACGGCTCCGTTGTAACTAATGAGAAATCTCAATCATCACAATCAGCTACATTTGAATCCATAATGGCCTTTCCATTGTTATGTTTGGCCTTATTATTCAACTTCGGACGGTCTTTCTTCCAGTGCCCCTTTTCTCGACAAAAGGCACATTCATCTTTGCTGGGTTTAGATCTTGACTTAGATCTTCGTTTCCTTGTCCTCGTTTGATTTTGAGGACGACCCCTCACGAACAGTGCTTCTCCTTCTCCGCCCTTCTGTTTTTCTCGCTTTTTTTGTTCATAGCTGTACAAAGTCGAACAAACTTCTCTGAGAGAAACTTTATCATTTCCATGGAGTAGAGTAGTTTCAAGGTGCTCGTACTCGTCAGGAAGTGACGCCAACAACATCCAAGGCCAAGTCACCATCATCATAAGTTGTATCCATATTTTGCAAATCCGTGACCAACTTATTGAAACTGGTGATATGTTCATTCATCGTGGTACCAGGAACATAGGTGAAGTGAAACAGTCTCTTCTTCATGTATAATTTATTTTGACTATTTTTCTTCAAAAATTTATCCTCCAATGCTTTCCATAATTTACAAGCAGAAGTTTCCTTTGTGTATGGATATTTCTGCTCTCTAGCAAGGTAGGATCGAATGGTACCGCAAGCAACACGATTGATAATTCTCCAATCTTCTTCTCCAATATCATCTGGTCTCTTTTCTTCAATTGCAAGATCTAGCCCTTGTTGAAAAAGGACATCTAGAACCTCGCCTTGCCACATCCCAAAATGTCCGGACCCGTCAAAAATTTCTACCGCAAATTTCGCATTTGACACAGTTCTTGTCATAAGCGAAGATGCCAATGATGACGTATTGCTGACACTTGATGTAAATTTTTCTTGTTTATTGTCTCCCATCTTTGACACAAATATTATTTAATAGCTGACGACACAAATCAAGATTATTTCCTTTCTGATGTGGAAGATCAGACTAAGCTGGAACCACAGAGCATACTGAGACAGAACCTTGACTCAGTTACCAAGATAAATCTTTTCTGATATGGAAGATCGGACTACGCTGCATCCACAGAGCATACCGAGATAATACCTTGGCTCTGATACCAATTGTTGCGGAAGACAAATGTATATAGTGTGAATGAGTCACAACTACTATACCAAAAATTATGGCAGCCACCAAATAATAAATAAGACAATAAAGCAACAATATAAAAAACACCAGAATTTACGAGGTTCGGCTAATTTTACCTACTCCTCGGACATAACCAATATTTTATTTCACTTGATCCCCCAACTCTTCTTCCCACCGATGTGGGACTACTGTTGTCAAAATAATTTGTCAAACTTCAACAGCAACATCTTAACAGAATGAAAAAGTAGATTTGTTAGAAAGATAACTGAAATTTTTACTGATATAGCTGTGAGACTGGGGTTTGCTGGTGTCAGATATAATGTTCTTTCATGAGTTCTGAGCTTACTTGATCGAATCTTTCCAAGTATGCTGCAGTAACCCGAGTAAACATTCTTCGATGCCAAACTGGGTGCCAGCTTAGGTAGGGGAAGCTGATACTTGAGAGCTCTTATAAGATTATATCTGGCTACTAGCTAATCCCCCTCTTTTTCCCGTTAAGGATGAGAAGGACAATGAGTAGAAAGGGGGGGTTTTTCTCCCTGTCAGATGTACTAACCTAACTGAAATTCAGGGGCAAGCCTGTTAAATGAATCCTCTGAATCTATTCCGCACCATTTGGACCCATCTCATTCTACTAAATAATTTTTTTACGGAAAATTAAGGGTTCTCCAAATCTAGGATTCTCTGAACCATGCCCCCGCGAGAGTTTTCTATAATAATAAAATTTCAAGTTAGTGCTCAATGAGTGGCATGGGATGTTCTCTCGTTCTTTGGGTATCTCATCTTAGAATGGCCACAAAGTATCATCTACAATTACAACAACAACAACTACCCAGTATGTTCCCACAAAGTGGGGTCTGGGGAGGGTAATACGTACACAGGCCTTACCCCTACCCGAAAGGGTAGAGAGGCTGTTTCCGGCCGACCCTCGGCTCAGAAAAAGAGAGAGAAAATCAACAAACAAAACAATGTTAGTAAATTCGGGATAAATCAAATAAATAATTATCTAAACATAAAACCAAAAGTAGAATGACATGCAATAATACCAATCGGTTACTACCATAAGAGGCACAGTACAATACATTAATTAACTATAGAGATCGCTACCAAACCCCACTCAGCCCCTAACAGAAGTACTAAGAATTCTAGAAGGCCCTACCCTACAACCCTAATACTAGACCTCCAAACTTTCCTATCAAGGGTCATGAAACAATGAGTTGCACCAAAATCCCATTATCGTCCAATGATCCTAATTGGCACAGTTCTTATTTTTGCAGCTACAAAAAGGCATAATGCTGAATTACACTGCTATACTTGATAAGCATAAAAGGAGGATTATCACTTGTTAATAACCTATTCTCTAGATGATTTGAAAAACCTCCTCGGCACCCGCACACGCACACTCACATAGTGCCAAACCAGGATTAGAATCAATGGGTTTGGAGTGGATGATATTAAACACGTAGTACATGTTTTATATTATTTTATACATTTATTTATTTCGTTGTATCTAGTAAAAGGGCCGACCCAGTTCAATACCCGCTTTGTGGGTGTGTGGGGAAGGGAATACTCTAGGCAGCCTTCCCCTGCTTTGCAGAGAGGCTGATTCGAACCCGCGACCTGACACACCACGGCAAGCAAGCTTACCGCTGAGCTAAGCCGGCCCTTCATTTCGTTGTATCTAGTATTATTATTAATTATTATAGTATATGGATAGAAGGTCTAAGCTGAAAGCAGTGGTTTCTGTTAAACCAAGCAGAGAGCTAGATCTGCCGAAGCATCCACACTCTAGATTAAATCTTTTTTTCTTTGTTTCCCACACCCTGGTACCCGCTTTGGTGCCCAACTAATCCGGATGAAGTCCCACTTAAAGTCAAAGGCAACTTCATTAGATTTCAAGTCGAATATGAACTTGCAATTGAAAAATCATCAAATTCTCCTACATGAATAGACTAATTTGAGCTAAAAGGAAACTGCTCGGGTAAAACTTCTCCACCTAAACGGAGGCAAATATCCATGATTAACCATCATCATACACATAGCTAAAAAAATGATACTAAAGATTAAGGCAAGCAAAATAGTAAAAATAGAGAGTACTGACAGGCCACCCCATCCAACAATGAGAATGGGATTCCCATTCAGCAGGCATACGGTATCCATTTTCCACTGGCGTCCCCTTCAGATCCATCTCTAACCTCCTCCTCTTCTTCTTCCTCTCTATATATATGTGCTATTTTCACCAATTTTGGCTTTTATTTATTTAACAGAAAAAAGATAAAGTAAGAGGCGAAATTGCCCTTCTATTGCCACAAGATGAGTAGTTTAGTTTTTGTTAAGAGGAGAAAATTCTGATTTTAAGTTACTATTATGAAGCATAAAAATGTCTTCACTGGATTAAATATATTTAAGTAGGCCTTTTGATGATTATCTACTTAAGAATGGCATGACTTTTTAGCATGCGCATCATGTTATCATATTTGTATTTGCTTTATGGTCTTAACACTTATGCCCTGCTACATGATTATGTACTTTCGGTTTTAATTCTAGCAAACATTTTTGCTTTGATATTCTTAGTGGAACCCACTTTTAGATGAAGATGGAAATCCATAGGATGTTTGCTATACTTTCATTTCTGGTGCTACAGTTTTCTTTTTCTTTCTTCGTCCTCCCTCCTTTCTTTTTCTGGGTATAATTTTCAAATGAATTCTGATCAAATCTTTTTAGAGAAAATTTTGAAATTGTACCTAGTTTCAGTTTTATTCTTTGCAATATATGACTGAACATGTAACCATCATTTGGTCCATTTGCTAACAAGGAAACCATGTGACTACTTTTATGGGAAGAGATTATTTTGATATTTTTACTTCTTAAAGTCAATAATCCTTAAAAAAAGAAATTGAAAATTTGTTAGTGAAGAGACCAAAAGCGCATAAAATTTTATGCTTAGTTAGACGAAGCTGAAACTTGTCAATGTAGTTGAGGAGCCTAAACAACAATTATCATTTTTTTAAAGCTATGATTGACAGTCGTGGAACATGCAAGTCTTTTAAAGTAATCATGGTATATGATCGATGTAATGGAGTCTAATAACTTGTCTCAGACTTTGATTTTGATGTATGCTAAGAGCTGGTTGTTGTTTATCAAAGAAGTATGTATGCACTATGAGCAAGTTGCTTTTATGAAGTGACAAATCATTTTTTGTGTTAAGTGGCTCTTACCCCTCTTATGCTGTCAATTGTATGCAATGAGTGATAAAAAGGAATAGTATCCCCATTCTAACCATAATTTTGGTTGTAACAGATAATTGCAGGTGACCCTGAAAGTGTTAGAGAGACTTGGATGAGTAATGTATATAGTTTCGGAATGATTATATGGGAATTGGTTGCTGGCGAGGTAGCATATTCTGCTTACTCACCAGTACAGGCTGCTGTCGGAATTGCTGCTTGTGGGCTTAGACCTGAAATTCCAAAAGATTGCCCCCAAGTTTTGAGGTCTCTTATGATCACGTGTTGGGACAATTGCCCTTCAAAACGTCCTCAGTTCAGTGAAATTCTGTCAATATTGGTACGTTCCAGCAGTAACAGCTTCAGTAATACTAGGTAATAGAAATTTAAAGGCTGTTTAATCTTAGTAGATGTTGTAATCAGTGATATAGATCCTCTATAGCAATGCAAATTAATTCCTTACTTGATTTATGATAAGTTAATTCTCCTATCATCATATAATGAAAGGAAAAACAAAGAAAAGGCTCCCAGCTTATAGTTTAGAGTCTGTTTGGAAAGCCACCATGTAATTGGAATTGGTGTAATTAGTAGGGTAGTAATTACTCAGTTGTGTAATTACGATGACCTGTTTGTTTGTCATAGTGTAATTACAAATTTATTGTTTGGTTGTACAAGTATAATTACACAGTTAGATTAAATTTTAAATTAAGTAATTATCAAAATTTAAAAGTTAATATACTAAATATATGCCTATAAATTTTTATAAGTATAAATAATATTATATTTGATATTTAAGATGTATATTTTTCATGAATATACATTAATAAGTAATCATATATAAACTAATATTATAAAAATTTATCTATATATTTTAAATTAATAATATTTAGTTTAGATACGTACAAAAATTAAAAATATACGTTATTTTGTAAGCATTATGGAATTCATATTTGATAAAATAAATTAATATTTATAAATATAATGTCATAACATTATTCAAATGTTTGACAAAACTGATCTATCAATTTTAACTAAAAAATGAACAACATACAAGTGAGACAATACTACTAAAACAAGTAAATTAGAACCATGAATGTAACACAATTTCAAAATTTAAAAAAAAAATATTTAGCATATGTCAAATTCCAACAAAATAATAGTAAGTTCCACTATAATTTTAGATTATGAAACATAATAAGTTTATAACCACATTCAACAATGAAATTTCATTTTAATTATATCACTCATTATATGATAAGTTTGTAAATGACTCATTATTTATAATATTAGGAGGTGAAGTTTCAATAAATAGAATAATAAAGTAAATAAAAATAAAATATAAGCAATTACATGACATAACAAAAAATAAAGAAAGAAAAATAATGTACAAAGAAAAATAAGAAATTAAAAAGTAAAAATAAAAATTAAAAATTAAAATAATAGAAATAAAAAATTATAAAGAAAATAAATTAAAATAAAATAAAAAGGAACGAAAATGGAAAATAACCTTGTAATTATACAGTGTAATTACCACTAATTTTCACCTCCCCTTGAGAATTGAAAAGTGTAATTACACCCCTTCAATTACACCCAATTTCATGTTGATCAAGTAATTACTTGACCAAACAAACATATCAAACTATATAATTACATCTAATTACATCCAAATCTAATTCTTAGGTGGCTTTCCAACCATGATCTTATGTTTTATGCTAGAGACAGTCGAGAGACGTGACTGGTTGTCACATATTGTCTCTCCTAGTCCTATTATGGTTGTCATTATTAATGACTACTTTTCATGTTGTCTGTACTGTGAGTTAATAAACTAGCATAAAGCAGAAAAAGACAGAGATTAATAGATTTTAGTAATTTAGGCCTTCTGTGTTTTGCTTTTACTTTATGTTTCCCTTCAGTTTTACTAAAAATAATATAGGACATGAACCATTTATCTGGAATGTTACTCAACGAATCAAAGTAGAGGATTAATCTTTATAAATACGATTTGAGAGTAAAAGTTTGTGCAGTTAGGGAATTTCTTATAATTGCCATACGCAAATTCCATTTTTCGGTGTATCTTTTCTTATTTTCTCTTTGACGGTAAATTCATTTTTGTGAGAAGATTTTCAAAAAAGTATTTTTGAGAATTATTTTGCTGTGTGCGATTTAACATGAAACTGGTAAAAAAATTGATAGGAGCTGAGTGAGAGTGATGTTGGTGATAACAAATAAACAGTGAGTTTGAAAAAATGTATCCTTCTTAGTAGAAACAAGTGTTATGATGGTAGTGACTGCACAAAGTTGCAGTGTAAAATGTCTCTCTTTCTAAGAACAGGTCGCTTTTCTCATTTTCTCGAGGAGCATATGTTCAACATGTTTTAGACAATCCAACAAACAAAATATGAATAGAACTCAAAGATAAGTGCTTTTATATCTTTTTTTTTTCTCTTTTTTTTTTAATTCCAATTATTTTAATGAACAAATAGTTGGTACCATGAAAAGGATGAATAGAGTGTAGGGTTCGGGATGATATATTGGAACAAGTACAAGTGTCTTCTAGGCTATTGTGTCTTTCTTGTATTCAGGAAAATGTTAGGAGCAGGAGCTAATTCGGGGAAGATTTCTGCTCATTACCAATAGCTCAGGGTGAAGTAAACAACTAGCCCTCAAGGTAGATACTCTTGAATTTTTGTCCTTGCTTGCTTCCTCAAAGTAGATGGTCTTGAATTTTAGCACTTCAAGTTAAAAATGTGTTACAGCTCCATGGATAATAAACACTTTTAATTTTTGATTAGGGGTGTACATAGGCCGGGTTGGTTCGAATTTTTCAATTACCAAACCAAACTAATAATGTCGGATTTTTAAATTTATAAATCAACCCAAACCAACAAAATTGGGGTTTTTAATCTCGGGTTTTCGGGTTTTTTTTCCCTGATAAGTCTTCATAGCACAAATATATAATTTGTGCTCCACATACTTCTATAATCCTACAAGGATACAACTATATAATGTATTTTTCAAGAAAATAATACAATAATATGAGATGCGTCATAATATTGTACTAAAATATTCAATAACAAAAATACTAAAATCCATAAAGAAAATATTACTAAGTAATAAGTCATAATAAATATTAACATAATCTAAAAGTACTATATAAGTCATGCTTAAATAAGTACAACTATAAGTATATTAGTTTCACAACTAAGCACTAAAGAAAAAGTTAAATTAAGTTATGCATTTTCAATATAAACAATGCAAAATTAAAAAATAGATATCCACACTATTGTCATCTCTAGTGTTGAATTGAATTTTCTTAGTTAGCATTAGTATTGATGTGAAGTTTATTTGAATTACTACATTTATGAACTATAGAATTTATTGGAGCATTCAAGAATGTTAATTCCAAACTTGAAACAATATGTTTAAAGATAAAACTGTGAAAAAGTTTAAGAAATATTTATGAATTTTATTAAAAATAAATATCTATATATATATATAATATTTATAAAAATTGAATAAATGTAATATCGGGTTGGTTTGGTTTCGATTTGACCTTTTTTAGTTAAAACCAAATCAAACCAAACCAATTATGATCGGGTTATTTTGTCCAACACCAAACCAAGTCAAACCAATCCATGATCGGGTTTTTTTTTCCGGCTTGACTTGAATTACTAGTTTGGTGCGATTTATCGGTTTTCTTTGTACATCCCTACTTTTGACTGTTGGGGGTTAAAAGTTAAAAACCACCTCAAAAAATATTACTATATTTTTGCAATTTTTTGAATAGCCCGTCAGTAAGCCAGCCCAACAGTGGCCTACCTAATATTAGGCTTGGATGGGCTTGCTAAGATGGACCCAGTATCAGTTTTGTGTGGAAATGAGACCAGTTAAGTATGTTGTTTAAAATATATCTATCATTTACATGTATTAATATTAATCAATTTTGTTTAAATTTCAAGATACGGCGTATAAATCTCAAAATTCAAACTTCAGACCCAGTTTTTTTTTTCCATTATTAGGCTTGGTTCTGAATCTTATCATGATTAAAAAATGTGAAGTAAAATGCATTTACATCATTTTCAGATAATTTAGCAGGAACATCTGTCTTCCTCAAATGTTGTTAGAGAGTAAAAAGATATCCGTAATTTGTAATATTAGCACAGGATAATCTACTCTTTTTTCGTTAAACTTGATAACTTCTATCGCCATCAAATTGGAAAGAAAAAGCTTTCATGTTTTTAGTTGATTCTGATTTATGAGTATTGTTGTTGCAACTTTGCAAGTAAATGTCCAGGTTCTATAAACTCACTATGAAATATTGCAATTTAATTTAAGCTGGATAACTAAAAGGGGGTTAAGAAAAAGTTAAAAATAAAAACTGAGAAAGGAAAAACGTGAAGTGAAGACCAAGTCACTTATTATTATAATTTTTTTGCCTTTTATTTGGTAGGTAATATTGATGAAGCTACACGAAGGCTATGAACTTAGAAATGGAGAGCAAGTTCATGAATCTCTGTATAATTTTAAGAATTTTTGTTAAAGTTTTTGGGCTGTCTATAAGATATCGCGGTCGCATAATTTTTCTTGCTAAGTTTTAGAGGTTCAGTTTTTTAGTTTAAAAAAAAAGAAAAAACAATTCACGATCTAGTAATTGTATTATTTATCTGTGCTACTCTTCAATCTTTGATTGCCTCAGTTGTTAGCTGAAGATATCAGACACAAATGCCACCGAAGTCTGTATTTTATTGGGTTGAAAAATGATGCAAATATTGTAATTTACTCATACGTTAGAGAAGAACATGTTAGATGTTTGCCATAATTTTCTTATTATATTTGGTTTTTCTATCTCTTAAAGGAAAGGAGCAATATTACCTAAGTTGGGTTTTCCTTTTTGTAAAAAAAAATTAGAAATTCTTCCATATTTGGCTAGTCCCTTTTCTTGTAGGAAAAGGTTTGGACTTCTATAAATTGAGGATCCTTCCTTCTCATTCAGTAGCATTCACAATGTAGCCATAGGGGGCTTGAGAGTAGTTTTTAGGGGGAGAACTTTTCGGAACAAATGTTAGTGTGTCACTTGTGTTTGCCTCTTTGTGAGGTTGTTCTCTCGATATTTTGTACTCTCTTTTTATTATAGTGGATTGCTCATCTCCGTTGTGGACGTAGGTCAGTTGACCGAACCACGTTAAATGTTTGTGTCTTTTTTGGTAGATTTCTCTCTATTGTATGATTTATCGTCGTTAAAGGTTTGCTTTGCTAGCTTCCGTATGACACCCGGGTTTTTTGGATCCTAACAGAACAATGGTTAATGCCACTTTTAGCATAGGGTGAGGGTATCCTCGTGCACAAAATATTTTGTATTCACGTAGGATTGGGAAAACCGAAAAAGGACCATATCCCTAAAGTGTGACGAAGATAGCTTACGATGCAAGTGTTAGTGGATCTTTCTACGATTTAAACTCATGATCTATAGGCGACAAGAAAACAACTTTAGAATTATATATATACATTAATTTCACATGGATTGTATTGTAATAAAAGAATAATGAATGCAAAGGTAGTGTGACTGTGAATAAGTTGATTTAGAATCCTAAATGAAGGAATTGAGAATATGGCAAAACTTGAGGTATAGTGAAAGAAGGGAGCATGTGATCAAAGTAAGAATTTGGGCTCCATGTTATTATTTTTTAGGTTATGTGGTTGAAGTAGAAGTATTGGAAGCAAAGCACATGCAACTTTTCAGAATCCACTTACTTTGGTTGTGTGAATTAACCTAACCTTTATCTTTCAGCAATGTTTTAATCTGCAATTGCAGAGCAGAGAGCAGAGCACCAATCCTTGAGATCAACTACCCTTTCCTCCACTCGTGCACTCTAATCATACACTTTCATGTTCCACTTCCTCTCCAAAAAGAAAAAGAGCAAAGCATATGTGGATTTAGCCTTTCCCCACCAAATTATCTGAATTCAATATTTTTGGTACCATCATAAATTTCTATGTTGATACTCACTAAAATTATAACAAATATAAATTTGAAAGATATAATAAGTTTTAAATATTTAAATTTATAACTCTTAAATCCTAAATCCGCTTGATGCACAATCTTCTTTGCCTTTGAGATCAGAAAGGAGTGTCTAGCAGATATCTAGAAAATTAATTAAGTACTTTTTGGTTTATAGCAAAATGTTTTCCATAGAGTATATCACTTTTGGTGTTTGGTTGTTAAGATATACACATTTTTGAGGAAGAATATTTTCCACTTAAACGAGACAATTGACTTCTCTCATTTTTGGGCGAAAGTCATTTTTGCTTTATAATTATCTCAAAACACTATTTAATTTTAGTAATTAAAAAAAATTCTTCTAGATATTTTTTTTCCCATTATCTAACCAAACACCGAAAAACATATTCTTAAAAGTATTTTTCCAAAATTAAGTCATTTCCAAAAAAACATATTTCGAAGAAATGACTGCCTCTTACCAAAGACACCCATATTCAAAGCTATTTAGTTACTTCATCAATTTCATTTTATATAATATTCTTCTTTGTAGTTAGTTTAAAAGAAAGTAATATCTTGCTATATTTGAGAACCTTTTTAAGTTTAATATTTCGTTTAAGTTTCATAATATTTTATTAGCCAAACGTCTACTAGAATTAGCCTCTCGATCGTCTTTCAGGTATGGGTAAAATCAGCGTAGACACAGCCCTCCCCTGATCCACTTATGTGATTATACTAGTTTTTTGTTGTTGTTGAGTTTCCTAGTATTTTATTAAACTAATATGGTATATGGCGGCAAATGGATGGGTCGGGTTGGATATGGGCCGGATAAAAAACGAGTAATGAAAAAATGAATAATTATTTGACTCCACCCATATTTAATACAGATGAAAAATGGGTCAATCGGCAGATAATATTGGTAACTAAATTATTTATTGCTTCTTAAATATTAGTATCACTTGTCCAAAAATTCTTAGTCTTCCAAACTTGAAAACCCCCAATTTGAGACTTTACAAATATGAAAGTTAAATTCATTAGTTACTCATTGGTTATCAATTTCTTAAATGAATAATATAGTTCTTGTCAATATTAGATCCGTTTTTATAATATTCATTATCCAATCTATTTTTTAATAAATAATATAGATGATTAACTGACTTTTTTTAACCATTTTACCAACGTTGAAGACCACCAGAATTTAGGAATAATATACATATAGCTCATGTGTCAAAAAGAAGTTCTTTTCATTTTAAATCTCATATTCAGTCAAACACATCATATGATGTAGTAGCTAGTACTTATTAATTTGGAGCAGTACTTTTATAACCCTCTCAAAAGGTGGATAAGAATCTTCCGAGGGATAGTCTCTCGCAACAAAAGTTGGACAAGAATATATCCATTGATGCAACTCTTTATTGCTCCCAATGTACAAATTTATCTCTCAAGCAAACTTGTTGAGACCGAAATTTCAGCTCAAAGATGGGATTACTTTTTTATCTTTAATTAGGTGGTGGGATTTAATCAAAAGCAAAGAGTTGTTTTACTAATACATGGGCGGATCTAGACTCTAACATATTGATTCACGATAATTATTTGGTAATTTTTGTTCAAATCTAGTATATATATATTTATTAACAAATATAATATTATAATAACTCGATACACTATAGTAACTCATAAACTCTAAATCTTGGGTTTACTTTTATACCTAAACTGCTCACTCGAAAAATACTCTTTTAGAGTCTGGTACCAGCCAAGCCCATTGACTCTGCAATAAGAGATCGACTTTCTCGTTCTTAAGGATTTTCTAGCCGATAGCTCTTACTAGATATAGCTGTAGTTGTTTGGCACATACCCATATTGTCCAGTCAAAAGCCCAATGACCTAATCATATTCTCTTTTGGTTTCCATTCATATTCAGAATTGAATTTTGTGTTTATTCCTATTTGAGTGAGCCTTGGCTTTAAGAGAAAGCATCACTCATGATCCATAAATATGACAACCTTGGAGAATTGTTCTATGCTCATTGATACAAGTCTCTGAAAGACTTAAGCACGTAAGAGTGGTTCTTGAAAGAGCTTTCATCAAGAGATAAGAGAGAAGAAAAGTAAATTTTGCTGTGGATTCTTATTCCAACCAGCTGTGAGCACGTGATTTTTGCCCTACATGAGAATTATTCCAAAAAAAAAAAAAAAAAAATTTTAAATAAAATAGTTTTGTGTTGAGTGTGGGTTTTTGTGATTTTTGTTATTTTTCTCTTATTATTTGCATCTGTTGCGTGTGCATGTCTATTAGTTAAATTAATATAAAATATAAAAAAAAAAAAAAAAAAATGTTTGCATTTTTTTTTTATATATTTGTAATTTAGAATAATTAAGTTTGTTATAGAAAAATGAAAATCATAAAAAAATGATAATGTAGTTTTGCATTTTTAAACACTTAATGTCCAAATTGTGCGATTTTATTTTTTGCTATTTGATTGCATGATGATTGTTATTGAGAGTTAATTAGCATTTTTAATAAGTTAATTTGGTTCTATAGGTTAATTCGGGATTGTTAAAATTTTTAGTTTTAATTAATTGTTTAAATAAAGGAAAAGAAAAAAAAAGGAGAAACAAAAAAGAACAAGAATAAAGAGAAAATCGGAATGGACTCAAAGAGGCCAAACCCAGTCCAAAACCAGGCCCAATCGAATTATTCCAAACCCAGTCCGACTCACTTTTAATCCTGGTCGTCCATTTCAAATTGATCCGATGGCCAAGATTCACCTCTACTACCCGTTTAGGAAGCATTCATCTGGGCCGTTTAACTAAGTTGATCCAACGGCCAGCACCTCACCCCCACAACCCGAGTTTGCCCGACCCATATCCATACAAAAACCCGCCCGGTCTCAAACCTACTCGAACGACCCCGTTTAGTTAAGTAGGTTGATCCAAGCCGTCAATCTTAATCGATCCAACGGCCTGGATCAAATCCTTTGGTTGGTATATATTCCTAAACCACACACCCGCCCCCTTAAACCCCCCCTCGTCTTCGTCGTCTTAGAGACGCTCAGACCTCGCCGTCCACCGCCGTGCGCCGCCCGCCGGAAATCGCCTCACGGCGGTTCCGGTAGGCCAACGGCCACCAAATTAACACCAACCCTTCTCCTCACATCCCTCTCTTCGAATCCGGCCTCCGTTAGGCTCGAATATCGCTTGAGCGTCTCGAATATTCGTTCGAAGGTCGCCGGAATTTGACATTCATGCCAAACCTCACCAAAATCACACCATAGCTTCCCCTCGCCTCCCTCATACCCCCACCGGCCTTGGTTTAGCTCGAATCTCACCAGGGTTGTAAAAGCCCCAAATCTCGGCCATGAACCCTAGATGCCGATTTCTTCCTAATTGAGGTCTAATAGACCTTAATTGGGATGTTTTCATTATTGAAAACATCTCAATTAAGGTCCATTGGCCTCAAAAACGAAGAACCCAAGTCCAAGTTGAATCCCAAGTTCGAATTGAACCCAAGTCAGGTCCGGGTCCGTTCAAATGCAGAGTTGGTCTTCTCTTATGGTATTTCTTCCTTTATTTCTTCATATTCCATTTGTTAATCAATTGAATTTTGTCCTCGTGCTTAGTTTTTCAGTTTTTGTTCTTCATCCCCAAAGACTTTTATTTGGTCAAGTTGTATTCTGTTAATTGTTCGAATATGTTTGTCATAGGATAGTTATTCGTTTCGCTTGGCGTCGTCGAATATTTGGTTTTCATTTTTTGCCGAGACTTTCAGAATCACTGTTTGGATAATTGATTTGTTACCATTGTTATATGTTGTAGTTGATTAAATGTCGTCGATTAGCTGCATAGGTTGATTTGTTTGATATCCCAGACAGTGAATAACACTTTTGAATTGAATTGGAGTGTTTGATTGAAACTGAACTTAGGATGGGAATTAGCTGACTAGGAAAATAGGTGTTAGCATCTTTGAAATATCCCTGGTGCCCTGCACATGAAGCTGGACAGTGGAGTCTGCTGTCACTGCAGGGCACTTAGCCTTGTCTGGGCAGAAACTATAGTTAACTAATAAAGTCCATACATGGACAAGGGATAGTGGAAGTTCAGTGACAGTGGGCTGGAAACAGAGAGGGGATGGGCTGGGCAAAGAGAGGGATGGGCAGATGTATTCCCTGATGCTTTTTGGCCCTGATAAGTGGTGGTTTCAGCTATAAAAGGGGAGAGATAGAGAATACATGGGGGGATTCATATACATTTGATAGGCATACATAGAGACAGACTTGAGAGCATCTGGGAGAGCAAAAAAAAACAGTACCTGGAGATTCATATATACATACACACTGAGAGTAACAAAAGAGGCACAGACAGAAACAGAAATAGAGGAGAGTGTACTGGGAGATTGAAAAAAAGGGAGAGCATTTCTAAAAGAAGGAAAACAGAATAGGAGGGTACTTAAGAGCCTGTTGAGCTTAAGAGAAAGGGGTAAGAGATATACACAGAGTTTTCATACACATTTAAAAGGGAATACTGAGAATCAGAGGGGAGTAAGGAGAAGAACACAAACAGAGAGGACAGAATAGGGATTCATTTGAGGAATAGAGAGTTAAAACATTGAGTTAAGATTTAGCCCTTGGGAGTCAAAAACAGATTCAATAGCATTCTAGTATAAGTTTAACATACTGTCCCATTGAATTCCTGTTCAGTTTCAAGTTCAATTGGGTACCTGAGGGTCGGTTATCACTGCTGGGTTTTACAAGTTAAAAATCATTGCATATATTGCTAGAAATTCATATTGGTTTGGTGTTGGCGTAACTGTTTGGTTCTGCTGCAATTGTTCCTGGGTTGTCAACTGTTTGAACCACATTCGATCCTTGCTGTTGTATTGCTGTTGGTATTACTGTTGCTGATCCTCTCCTTCCATTACCATTTCAGGTACACATTTGTAACTTCGGGCTTGTGGAAATAAATTGAAGTGATTGTTCCCTTTGCTTATTGATCTCTATTGACTTTACTGTTTTTCGTTTATGAATTGCTATTGATTTAAGAGATCTGTTGTGAAATTTAGACTGCTTGACATATGTAATCGAGAGTTGGACAGCTAAGTTAGTGGATTTACTCTAAATTACTGCCAGTGACTATGGTTTAGATAGTTGATATATAACTTGTGATAGATAATAAATAGTTGCTTAATTTGAAGTAGTGTTATTATGTTAGCTATGTTGAAGACATTGATCATTGTATGGTTTAGATTTCTGTTCCTTTAGGGATTACATTACATACGGATAAGATTAGCTACAGAGATTTGAAATTGTTTTTTGAAACTCTAACAACATGGCCACATAATATCGATGTAGTAGGTATAACAATCACCACCGAACTATTGGATTGCTTAAATAGACTTGTATCTCGATAATGAATTACTCCCTAAAATACGAACTTGGATATCAAATAAGTTAAAACGGCAATACGGCAGAGTATCTTCACTTAAAACATTGAACGTGTGAATTTTAAATCATTCGGTCCTACAGGCCTAAAGACGTCACTAATAAGTTTAAACATCATAAAAGTCTCCTAGTGACATAAAAATAAAGCAAATAACAAATAATTAGAGCCTTTTAGAGACAAATCTTTAATAGAAAATCGTGGTATGGCCCTTTAATGAATAATGAGATGAGCCTCGTTAGAAAACAAAAATGCACGGGGCCCTCAATTATTGTAATAAGAAATCTAGACTCGGAATGACCGTTCAGTGAATTTCACGGTCTTTCCTAAAGTTGACAACACGATAGACTTTTTAGGCGCGTGTTTAATAATAATACATTCCTAAACTCGGGTGCACATTTATGTGACCCAAATCCAAGTCCCAACGGAGTCGAAATGTGTTGACAACCACGGGTGCACTGGTGCGACGTGGTTCGAGATACATTTTCACAACGTTGCAATTCTTTGTAAAAATAATAATGATAATAATTGTTATAATAATAATATCATAAGAGGTTAAAAATAAAAATTTGCACATTAAGTTAAGGCATATTATAAAATCAGATAAAGAAGCCAAGTACGATAATTGAGCGACCGTGCTAGAACCACGGAACTCGGGAATGCCTAACACCTTCTCCCGGGTTAACAGAATTCCTTATTCGGATTTCTGATTCGCGGACTGTTAAACGAGTCATTCTTTTCCTCGATTCGGGATTCAACCGGTGACTTGGGACACCTTAAATCTGCCAAGCGGCGACTCTGAATTAAATAAATAAATCCCGTTTCGATTGTCCTTTAAATGGAAAAACTCCTTCGCTCCTCGCGGGTTAGCGCCAAAAGGAGGTGTGACACCAAGTAAAACGAAAACTATCGTCTCCGGTTCGGGGTCTAAGAATTCGAGCTCATTTAAATTGTTGTTTTGTCTATATCTGATTTTATTACATGTTTGATTAATGTGCTACATGTCTACCGCTTTGATATTAGTCGCACTGTATATACAAACTGCTATATGTTTACCGCTTTGATATTGCGTGAACTGTATATAAAACTGTGCCGAAAACCCGTCTCTTCTTACCCCCGGGGATGTGCTTACTGGTTGAGACTCCCCTTTCTGTTAGTGTCAATACCAAAGTAAGAAAAGAGGCAGGATAAGTTACAAAGCCGGACGATCCCGCGGGTCCCCGGTACGTAGCTCCCTCCTCAAATCCGAGTCGTCTGCTCGGGTACACGGTCTAGTACCATTGAAAAGCATCAGGATATTGAGCCTAGATTCAGGACGTTTATTTGCATCATCTCTGACTTAGGGACTCAACACAGGGGTTGGGTCCGTCTAGGACAGGTAACCTGAAAGGAAAGACCATCTTGCCATATCATATTTGTTGTGAGCATTTATTTAGACCGGCATGCTGACCGGGTTCCTTTAAATACCGAAGAAAAAGAAAAAAAAAGCACAAAAGGAAATAGTATGAGGAAGTAAATATCTTTCAGAAAAATACAAAATACGTTTCACCAACAAGTCCACGAATTTAGTTTGCCAATAAAAGACGGCAGAAGATTGACTTTGCCGACAAAATGGGTTTTTGACAAAATGTGTTTTTTACAGTCAATAAAGGAAAGATAGTTGTTTTGACGGACCGAACTACGCGAGTTTGATTCTCACCGAGTGTGAGATACGTAGGCAACCTTTAAACGGGTCCAACTCCCATGTATTTCAAAATAAGTTTTAATGGCGGAACGCCAAGATATTTAATTTTGCCTTAACAACCACTTTTTTGACTAGTCAATTCCTGGGGCCCGTTTCGTTTTTTAGAAAAGATAGTTTTGGGGCAAATAAATATTTCGCTTTCGCCTAAGAATTACCTTAAATAAATGTGCAGAATGAGCACGAGTCAGAATACAACCGAAGCTATCATAAACAAGGTCCCCTTAAGTTTGCACAGGTGGTGGAGCGACTTGGGCGAGCAAGGACAAGATGCCGTTAAGTCGTACTTGGGAGATCTAGTAGGGCTGCTAAAAATTCCCCCGAGAGGAGACATCATACGAGCTTTGATCTCATTCTGGGATCCGGCACACAATGTGTTCCACTTTTCAGACTTTGAACTCACACCAACACTGGAAGAATTAGCCGGATATGTCGGAAGACCAAAAGTCCCGATGAGGGGACAATACCTTATTGCACCAAGGGTAGTGACGGTACATCGGTTTTTGGATACGGTAAAGATCCGCAGAACTGTACACAACCCAGACTTATCAGAAGGGTTCTGCACTTTGGCATTTCTGTATGACAAATATGGTCACCATGGGGGCTTCAACAAACACGAAAGCAAAATCTGCAGTGGAGACAATCGGGTAAAATGGGAGGAGCATAGACGCATCGCCTTCATGATAGCTTTCCTAGGTTCATTGATATTTCCTAGAAAAGATGGGAATATCAACATACAAGTGGCAGGGGTCGTCAGCACTTTGATGAAACAGAACAACAGTACTTTGGCTCCCATGATAATAGCAGATATCTTTCGTGCACTCACCATCTGCAAAGCTGGAGGGACTTTCTTTGAAGCATGCAATGTATTGCTCCAAATGTGGATGACCGATCACTTATGCCGCCATCCGCAATTTATGAGGTATAGTTCACCGAAGAAAACTTGTATAGAAGAATTTCCTGCGAGGGTCGAGGGATATGAGTTGCCAGAGGGGATCAGCGGATGGATACGACTTTTGCGTTCGACTACAGCCAGCGGAATAGAATGGACGTTTGGTTGGCTACCCATGGAAGAAGTCATATATGCATCAGCCGCCGAATCATATTTATTGCTAATGGGCCTTAACAGCATCCAGCCCTACGCACCAGGTCGAGTATTGAGACAATTGGGACGATGCCAAATAATCCCAAAAGAAGAAGACCTCAGCCCACACGTAGTTGAAATTGGACCAGGAGGACAATTCCCTGAAGCATTGGTCCGAAAGATTTGGAGTGAGTGTCAGACATTAAAAATAGACACTCGGGTGCGAGATCGAGCCCGGGGCGAAGTATCGTCGGAATATCCCGCATGGTATAGTAGAGATCTGGAGCATCAAAGGCCCGCAAAAAGGCCTCACCTCAGGGAGTTTGCTGGAGCGTCACGAGAACAATGGGACTGGTTGGCTAGAGAAGAAGCCTATAGAACAAAGATCAGCAGGATAGAACAACGGACCCAAGAGCTCCAATTTGAAATGGATGTGCAAACTGCCGCCAACGAAGGAGATAAGAAGAAGTTGGCACAAGAAAATGACTTTCTGAGAGCTCAAATCCAGCAAATGAAAAGGGATGCTGACAGACAGTTGAGGAGTCGGGCATACGAAAAATTGATAAAGGGTTTGAAAAGCCAAGTTGCCGATGTCCAAAGAGAATTGGAAGAGTCTAAAGCCCAAACAATGAGGATCCGAGCTAGCCGGAGAAAAGAGGCACATCAACATGCACTTCACCTACAACGGGTAGAAGAGGATTACACTGATATCGTCACCAGTTTAAGGGAAGCAAATGTTGTCCTCAGAGAACGGGTTTTCAAGCAAGCCCGAGATGCCAGGGCGGACCTTGACCGTTGCCACAACTTGATGGCTCGACTGCAAGAACAAATAGACAGGCTCCTAGACCAGGTCACCAACAACGCTCGAAGATTGGGGGCGAAAAACCAGCAGATAGAGCGGCTACTCGGAGAAAGGGACATGATCAAGGACAGAATTGGAGAAATCGGGCACTACGTCACCATGAAGTGCCTAGCTTGTGAACAAATGCCCCGCACCGACCTTTTTGCTTCAATTATGGGCTATGTTCATCGGATCATGGAAGAATTAAGGGGACTACACAAGGACCTCACACCTAGGCCCGCGGCAAGGCCGAATGATGCCTCGCGGGCCCCCAGGAATTTTAGAGCAGTAGACCTTTGACTAAAAATGTATTTTTGAAATATTGGGTCAAGCTAGTTGGCATGTCATTTTACGTTTTCGAGTCAAGCATTTTCCTTTGTTTTGCTGATTGTTGTAAGACGTGTTTTGTAACTGCACGGTTTCATTTGATATAAAAGTTACTGAATTTTGCCACAATCCTGTTAACAGAACTACGCTCGGTCTGATTCACGCAAAAACGTGATACGTAGGCAATCCGCATAAGATTCGACCACCACTAAAAAAAAAAGAAAAAGAATCCAAAGGTTAAATAACAATAAGGCTTGCAAAGATAGTCGAAAAAGAAAAGAAAAAAAAAAGAAGAAAAGGCCGGAATGACGCATGTTAAGAGTACATGTAGAAATGGTTATTTGGTTAGGTGCATTGCATCCAACGTGCTATAACATATCCTGTCAAACTCGGTGAACTAACAAGTTTGTTGATTTCCAGAAAATTTAGCAGTTGGTTTGACAGAATATACTGGCCAACCATCACTACCGTACTAGATCCAAAGGACCAGTTACAGTAAGCATGTCGAGTTCTGGCAAGAGTCTCGAGGAAGAAAAATCCGAGCTACAAGTTATGAAAGAAGAGGTAGACCGGTTAAAACAACAGATAACAGAGATGCACCTGGCTTGGGCCAGGGAACAGGCTTCACCAAACCGCCCTACTCTCGCCTCAGCTCCGGAACATCCGCCCATCGATCCTTCAACAAGCGCCCCAAGCTATCCTTACTTTCAGGGGGAAAACCCATATGCCACCCACATTCCACCAGCCAAACCAAATCCTCCTCCAGTCACCCCTGTTTTTATGGCACCTCCGCCTGCTCCTCTGCAAAGGCCGGCCAGCGAGCCGCATGTTCAGATCCACGACAACTCTTACTATCCTCCGGAGCCTACTTTTAGGGCTCCTGAACCGCAATCACATACCCCTCACTGGGATAATCCGGCAGAACCGGAAAACACTTCCAAAGTTCGAAACATGAGGAAGTTATTAGAAAAGTTAAAAGCCTGGAGCAGTCCTTCAGGAACATGCACGGTTTAGGCAACCAGGTCAGTGTCGCCTATAAGGATCTGTGTCCATTTCCGGACGTCCAGTTGCCAGCAGGATTTAAAATGCCCAAATTCGACCTATACGAGGGGCATGGTGACCCAGTGGCCCACCTGCGGGGGTTTTGCAGTAAAATGAGAGGGGCCGGAGGACGGGACGAACTTCTGATAGCTTACTTCGGCCAGAGTCTGGGAGGATCGGCATTGGAGTGGTACACTAGACAGGATCCCAGTAGATGGTTTACGTGGGATGATCTTGGCTCAAGCTTTTATCGGCCAGTTCCAATACAATCTCGAGATAATCCCCGACCGCCTATCATTGCTAAAATTAGAGAAGAAGCCTGCTGAAAGCTTCAGGGAATTTGGTTTCCGATGGAGGGAACAGGCGGCCAGGGTGGATCCACCGATGAGAGAGAGCGAGATGGTGGACTACTTCTTGCAGACATTAGAGCCCACCTACTTCGGACATCCTGGTAACGTCCGTAGGCAAATCATTCACTGAGGTGATAAAAATGGGGGGTATGATCGAGGAGGGTTTGAAGGCCAACAAGATCATGAGTTACTCAACACTGAAAGCCACCACTCAGGCTATCCAAAGCGGTACTGGAGGAGTACTGGGGAAAAAGAGGAGAGAGGAAGTTGCGGCCGTCGAGTCCGGGGCATGGTTCCGAAATAGAGGCCCCGCACCACAATATAGTCCACCCCAGCCTCACCACCAAAATTACTCTCACAACCCATATAGCCACCCACAACATTACTATCCCGCACCTGATCCCCATTTTACTGTCCACCATGCACAGTCCTATTCCGCACCTCCCGCTCATGCACCGTGGCGTGCACCAAACCCCCAGAACAGTCATCCACCCCCAAGAGCTTACAGAAACCCCTCGGGCGCGAGTTTCCGTCCGAACCAGGCATTCAGGGGCGACAGGGCGCCGAGGCCAAAGACTTTCACTCCCTTAGGAGAGTCTTACACTAGTCTGTTCCACCGGTTAAAGCAGGTAGGGTTGCTGAATCCGGTTGAAGCTAAGCTGCCAAACCCTCTTCCGAAAAACCTGGACCATTCAGTAAATTGTGCCTACTGCTCGGGATGTCCGGGACATGATACCGAAAAGTGTTGGAGGCTGAAGACGGCCATCCAGGAGCTCATTGACACCCGCAGGATCGAGGTCCAGACTCCAACAGAGCCCAACATCAACCAAAACCCGCTCCCAGCTCATCATGAGACCAATATGATCGAGTTGGTACGGGCGGAGGAAGGAAAGGAAAAAGCCTCTCAGACTGTAATGATGATTAGGTCTAGCGGGGCAGGAACGAGAAAAGGGCCAAGCTGTGATGAGTCGCCCAGTTGCAAGAAAGACATACCAGGGGAGTCGGAAGCAGGAAAGGAAAGTGTGAACAAAGTACCGGTGAAGCCGGCCAAGATAGTTGTACCAGGGGCAGCAATCAAGCCCATCTTGACAGTAGCGGGCGTTCGAATGGATCCTTTCATCATCCAGCCGGCAACACAGTTGCCAGTAACTGATAGTCGGGCTGTCCCATGGAATTATGCTCGGATTACAACGACCTACAGAGGAAAGGAGGTGAAAGAGGAAGTGTGTGAAGCCCAAGGGTTGACCCGCTCGGGGAGATGTTTTGCCCCTGCGGAATTGAGGAAGACCACTCCGGCAGTATTGAAAAAGCCGGTCACTGATGAAGAGGCGGAAGAATTCTTGAAAAAGATGAAGCTGCATGACTACTCTGTCTTAGAGCAGTTAAAGAAGACTCCGGCACAAATATCATTGCTATCCTTGCCGATACATTCTGAAGAACATCGGCAAGCATTGATGAAAGTCCTGAATGAGGCACATGTGCCGGATAAAATCTCAGTGAGCCATTTGGAGAAGATCACCAATAGGATCTTCGAAGCAAATCGGATCACCTTCACCGATGACGAGTTGCCTGAGGAAGGCACTGAGCATAACAGGGCTTTGTATCTTACGGTGAAGTGCGAAGAGGCGGTGGTTACCAAAGTCTTGGTCGATAATGGGTCCAGTGCTAACATTTGTCCTCTCTCTACACTGGGCAAATTAAAAGTAGACATCGGCAGGGTACGCGAGAACAGGGTATGTGTTCGAGGGTTCGACGGAGGAGGTAAAGCGTCGGTTGGCGACATAGTGCTAGTCTTGACAATCGGGCCAGTGGAGTTCACCATGGAATTCCAGGTGCTGGACATGGTGGTGTCATATAACCTCCTAATAGGGCGACCATGGATTCATGCTGCAAGAGCAGTTCCGTCCAGCTTACACCAGCTCGTCAAGTTTGAATGGGACAAGCAGGAGATCGTCGTCCACGGAGAGAACGATCCACAATCAGGCACCATCATTCCCTTTGTTGAAACAGAAGACGACGTTGGGCCGTGGGTGTATCAGGTCTGCGATGTGGTGTCCGCCCACCGAGTTCCGGAAGGGGAATGTATTCCCGGCGACAGAACAATTACCGCGGATGTCATGGTGGCGCATGAAATGTTGCGACATGGTTTCGTACCCGGTAAAGGGCTAGGTGCATCTCTGCAAGGAATTATACAACCGGTATCAGTGGTCGAAAACTTGGGAACCTTCGGCTTGGGATTCCAGCCAACCTCAGAGGACATCCGGCGAGCAAAGAGGAGCAAGCAGAAAACATGGGTGCTCCCAAAGCCTGTTCCACGCCTTTCCCAATCTTTTGTCAGGCCCGGAGCAAGAGGACATCCAGCGCCAAAGATTCCCGGTCCTACGGTCAGGCCAGACGAAGAGTTCTTCAGGAAGTTCGAAAACCTATTCACAGATGTATGTATGCTCGAGGACGGTGAAGGATCCAGTCATGCCGAGATACAATTTGTGGGACCAAAGGCAAAACTGAATAACTGGAAGGCTACTCCTCTCCCTGTCCGGAAGGAGTCTTGGTAGTTTGTCTTGGATTGTTTTTCTTTCGAAATTTTGTATTGGGGGTTTGTCCCCGGAGTAAAATCCCGTTTGTTTTGTTCATTTTTTGATTTGAGTTTGCAGTTTGTTTTCCCTTTGTACAATTCCCATCAATGAAATTTGGTTCCTTCGTGTCTAATTTTGTTTATCTTTTCTTCTTTTTACTTTTCTGAACAGCCTTCTTGCAACTGATCTTAATGATATGGCGTGCTTAAAGATTAATCAACCCAGCCTAGAAAGTCAATCGGGTTTGGAAATAATAACACATGAAATAAGAAGTGACGAGAGTGAGTCAGAGAACGGCGATGATGAAGCCGTAGAGGAAATCGGTGAAGAATTAAGTCACTTCGAGGAAAAACCCAAACCGAACTTAAATGATACTGAGGCCGTTAATCTAGGGAATGCTGATGACGTCAAAGAAACCCGGATAAGTGTCCATATTGAACCCAATCTGAGAGAAGAACTGATCAAAACACTCATGGAGTTTAAAGACATTTTCGCATGGTCGTACGACGACATGCCAGGACTCAGCACTGATCTAGTGGTTCATAAATTACCCACTGATCCGGCATATCCTCCCGTCAAGCAAAAACTGCGAAAATTCAAGACGGAGATGAGTGTGAAGATTAAGAAGGAGGTAACCAAGCAGTTGCAGGCAAAAGTCATTCGTGTCACTCGATACCCCGAATGGTTGGCTAACGTAGTACCGGTGCCAAAGAAAGACGGAAAGATCAGGGTATGCGTGGACTATCGCAATCTCAACAAGGCAAGTCCTAAGGATAATTTCCCACTTCCCAATATCCATATCCCTGATTGATAATTGCGCCGGACGCGAAATCGGATCCTTTGTGGATTGTTATGCGGGATATCATCAGATTTTGATGGATGAAGAGGACGCAGAAAAGACGGCTTTTATCACACCGTGGGGGACTTATTGCTACCGAGTGATGCCGTTTGGTTTGAAGAATGCAGGAGCAACATATATGAGGGCGATGACTACGGTATTCCATGATATGATACACAAGGAAATTGAGGTGTACGTGGATGATGTGATCATAAAGTCTAGGCGTCAAGAAGACCATGTTGCCGACCTCAGGAAGTTCTTTCAAAGACTTCGAAGGTACGACATCAAGCTTAATCCGGCCAAATGCGCATTCGGAGTTCCATCAGGAAAACTGTTAGGATTCATCGTCAGCCGACGGGGCATTGAGTTGGACCCCTCCAAAATCAAGTCCATTCAGGAGTTACCCCCGCCGAAGAATAAAACAGAGGTAATGAGTCCTGTTGGGAAGGTTGAATTACATCAGTAGGTTTATTGCCCAGCTTACGGCAACTTGTGAACCCATATTCCGCCTATTGAAGAAAGACGCCGCGATAGAATGGACGACAGAATGTCAGGAAGCGTTTGACCGAATCAAAGGGTATCTGTCAAATCCACCTGTACTAGTTCCGCCTGAACCGGGTAGACCCCTGATCCTTTATCTAACGGTCTTGGAGAATTCGTTTGGCTGCGTACTGGGGCAGCATGATCTTACCGGCAGGAAGGAACGGGCCATTTACTACCTCAGTAAGAAGTTCACAGTCCACGAGGTCAAGTACACTCATCTGGAAAAGACATGTTGCGCCCTAACTTGGGTAGCCCAAAAGCTGAAACACTACTTGTCTTCTTACACCACGTACCTCATTTCGCGGTTGGATCCGTTGAAGTATATTTTCCAGAAACCCATGCCTACAGGGAGGTTAGCAAAGTGGCAAATATTACTTACGGAATTCGACATCATATACGTGACGAGGACGGCTATGAAAGCTCAAGCCCTGGCCGATCACTTAGCTGAAAATCCCGTTGATGACGAATACGAACCTTTGAGGACGTATTTTCCAGATGAGGAGGTGTTGCAAATTGAGGGGTTGGAACTTGCCAAGGATCCAGGATGGAAGCTCTTCTTCGATGGAGCGGCAAACGCAAAAGGAGTCGGAGTAGGGGCTGTGCTCATATCTGAAACAGGACATCATTATCCTGTTACTGCTCAACTGCGTTTTCATTGTACCAATAATATGGCTGAGTACGAGGCATGTATCTTGGGGTTGCGATTAGCGGTGGACATGGATGTACAGGACGTCTTGGTCTTGGGGACTCGGACCTTCTGGTACATCAGATTCAGGGAGAATGGGAAACCAGAGATTTAAAGCTTATCCCGTATCGTCAGTGTTTGCATGATTTGACCAAACGCTTTCGATCGGTAGAATTCAGGCACATCCCAAGGATGCATAATGAGGTTGCCGACGCGTTGGCTACTTTAGCGTCAATGCTACATCACCCGGACAAGGTTCGTGTCGATCCATTACATATCCAGATCCGGGATCAACATGCTTATTGTAATGTGATAGAGGAAGAGGTGGATGGTGAGCCGTGGTTTCATGATGTCAAGGAATACCTCAGGTTAGGAGTATACCCAGAGCAAGCAACTGGAGATCAAAAGCGAGCTATTCGGCGGTTGGCGAACGGATTTTTCCTTAGTGGAGGGGTGCTGTACAAAAAAACCCCAGATTTGGGATTGTTGAGATGTATAGATGCAAGTCAAGCCACAACAGTGATGACGGATATACACTCGGGAGTTTGCGGACCGCACATGAGCGGATACGTATTGGCAAAGAAGATTCTTCGAGCAGGATATTATTGGCTCACTATGGAGCGGGATTGTATAAGTTTTGTGCGAAGATGCCATCAGTGTCAGATTCACGGAGATTTGATTCATTCTCCGCCGACTGAATCGCATACAATGTCCGCACCATGGCCGTTTGTCGCATGGGGTATGGATGTTATTGGACCTATTGAGCCTGCAGCTTCCAACGGTCACAGGTTCATTCTGGTAACGATTGATTATTTTACCAAGTGGGTGGAGGCCAAAACATTCAAATCAATGACCAAGAAGGCGGTGGTGGACTTCGTACACTCCCACATCATTTGTAGGTTTGGAATTCCAAAGATGATCATTACAGATAACGGTGCAAATCTTAACAGTGGATTGATGAAAGAGGTATGTCAACGGTTCAAGATTACACACCGAAATTCCACACCGTATCGCCCAAAAGCAAACGGTGCGGTCGAGGCAGCAAACAAGAACATAAAGAAGATACCGAGGAAGATGATAGAAGGGTCTAGGCAGTGGCATGAAAAGTTACCATTTGCGCTGTTGGGTTATCGCACTACCGTCCGGACTTCGGTAGGTGCAACTCCTTACTTGTTGGTATACGGGACTGAAGCAGTAATACCCGCAGAAGTTGAGATTCCATCCCTCCGAATCGTCGCTGAAGCTGAGATTGATGACGACGAGTGGGTCAAAACCCGATTAGAGCAATTGAGCTTGATTGATGAAAAGAGATTGACAGCAGTATGTCACGGCCAATTGTATCAAAAGAGAATGGCGAGAGCATATAACAAGAAGGTACGTCCCAGGAGATTTGAAGTGGGACAACATGTGCTGAAGAGAGTTCTACCCCATCAGGCCGAAGCGAAAGGCAAGTTCGCTCCAAATTGGCAGGGACCTTTTGTGGTGACTAGAGTATTATCCAACGGCGCTCTATGTCTGACGGATGTCGAGGGAAGATGCACCGATATGGCTATTAATTCTGATGCAGCTAAGAGATATTATGTGTAATTCTTTAATGCATTTGTCAACATTTGGTTTCGTTTGTGTGTACTTGGCATTTTTCGGAGAATGAAATGACAGAGGCAATTTTTCTACTACCCAAACACTTTAACCTTTGTTTCCCCATTTGAGCCTTAATTATTCTTTCATATACCCTCTTTCGAAATCATCAAGGAAGATGTGTAACAGAATAGAAAAGAAACAAAGAAGTAATACAAGAAAAAGTGAACTACGTTCGACCCTGATTCCTCAAGAAGGATACGTAGGCGCCACACGGCTCGGTCATAATAAAATAAAAATCAAAAAAAATCCCCCAAGCAATAAAACTGGGGCAGAAGTCATTGTTTCGTTTGAAAGATAGTGTGGATTCCGGAAGTTGTAATAAGCTAACCGCTGAGGCTAAACCCCTTTCTTCAGCCTCACGCGCAGAAACCGTATCAAGAACCAGAAAGACCTCTCGATCAGTATTTGAAAAGTGCCAAGTCATGTGAATGAAGGCCAAGGGTGACATCCCGACCCTCGATTGAATCCAGGATGCACAAGCCGAAAGGGGATAACGCTCTAGAGGGAATCTCAGGGGTGATACCCCGCCGCAAGGAAAGAAAGCATAAATGAGAGAGTCTTAACG
Organism: Nicotiana noctiflora; assembly: GCA_032618575.1. Taxonomy (NCBI): domain Eukaryota; kingdom Viridiplantae; phylum Streptophyta; class Magnoliopsida; order Solanales; family Solanaceae; genus Nicotiana; species Nicotiana noctiflora. Next base: position 43,201 of record JASVEL010009867.1, read on the forward strand.
GTGAAAACCCTCGCGGGCACCTTAAGGCGAAGGAAGTTGAGAGAAGTAAAATGAGAGAGTCTTACGGTGAAAACCTTTACGGGCACCCTAAGGCGACGGGAGATAGAGAGAAATGAGAGAATCTCATTAGTGAAAACCCTTTGAAGGGCACTGTGAGGTGACAGGATGAGATGGTTACAAGATGTCTGCATGAGACAAGGTTGGGACACCCGTTTACCTCTAGCAGGACGCGGTATCAGAAAGTGATTGACATGAATAGACTGGGTAGTTTAATCTCAAAGGCGCGGCATAACATTGGATCAGGCACACATTCAGATAAGTTTTCCTATTTTTTGAGTTCGGAAAAGTTTTTCTTATTTTGTCATTTGCGGTCAGTATTCTTTTCTTTTCTTTCATTCTCGAAAATTGATTTTTCAAAGCTTACTACCAAGTCTCCCAAAGCAGTATATTGAAAGTGAATAGGCATGGAACAAGGCAATAAAACAGAAGTCGTTACGATAGTGAGATTGGGATGACAGGCTGAGTGGAAGGTTCGCAAGAATTATGGAGTAGGATGGACACATGTGGCATGTCCGAAAGATGATTTCACGCAACAGATCACCGGCTAAAAAGAGTCGGACCAAACCAAAGAGTGGAATAAAAGGAAAAATGAGAGGTCATTCGTGGAAAAAGCATCTTCCCAAGCAAGCGTCAACGTCGTCCTCAAAGTTCGAGAGAGGCCAAGCAGCTGAAAGAGAATGGCCTCAACAAGAGTGGCACGACCACTCGCGGCGTTTTGAAACTAACAATTTTTCTTTGATTTAAAGCAGGAAAAGAGGGTCCGACGGCAGAAAAGCATACCGTCCAGAAGTTTATCACACTGGGGCAGAAAATTTTCTCCTGTTGCGAAAATTTTCTGGAAAGCAAGACTCGGAGGATAAGTGTAGAAAGCAACACAAGATGGGGTGATCTTTGAGCCGGGTATCATCTCCAGCAGCTATTGGAAAAAGAAAAATGGCTTCGAGATTCCCCCAGCAGTATTACATCCTATAATTTGATCAAGGAAACAAAAGCGTGAGTCCCGGAAGAGGTAGGGGAAGAAGGAAGAGAATGAGGGGTGAAGGAAACAAAGAATACTTCCTCAGCAGCATCACCCCCAGCAGGCGGGTAAACAGCTCCAAAAATATCCCCAGCAGCCAGAAGAAAAGTAATACGACCGGGGGAAAGCAATTCCGAGACAGGATAATTCAGAAGAAAAGGTGGTCCGAGAGGCAATGCAGGAAGAAGGAAATGGTACAAGAGGCAAGGAAGGTAATCAAGATAGGATGAAATCAGCGAAGTTGTAATTGAAGTCAGGAAGCCCGCCTGGAGAACGGAGTGGCGATTTTATTTCGAAGTTGTAATAGAAGTCAGGGAGCCCGCCTGGAGAATGGAGTGGCGATTTAGTTTTGAAGTTATAGCGGAAGTCAGGGAGCCCGCCTGAAGAATGGAGTGGCGATTTTATTTTGAAGTCATAGTTGAAGTCAGGGAGCCCGCCTGGAGAATGGAGTGGCGATTTAATTTTGAAGTAGTAGTTGAAGTCAGGGAGCCCGCCTGGAGAATGGAGTGGCGATTTAATTTTGAAGTAGTAGTTGAAGTCAGGGAGCCCGCCTGAAGAATGGAGTGGCGATTTAATTTTGAAGTAGTAGTTGAAGTCAGGAAGCCCGCCTGGAGAATGGAGTGGCGATTTAATTTCGAAGTTGTAGTTGAAGTCAGGGAGCCCGCCTGGAGAATGGAGTGGCGATTTAATTTTGAAGTAGTAGTTGAAGTCAGGAAGCCCGCCTGGAGAATGGAGTGGCGATTTAATTTTGAAGTAGTAGTTGAAGTCAGGGAGCCCGCCTGGAGAATGGAGTGGCGATTTAATTTTGAAGTAGTAGTTGAAGTCAGGGAGCCCGCCTGGAGAATGGAGTGGCGATTTAATTTTGAAGTTGTAGTTGAAGTCAGGAAGCCCGCCTGGAGAATGGAGTGGCGATTTAATTTTGAAGTAGTAGTTGAAGTCGGGGAGCCCGCCTGGAGAATGGAGTGGCGATCTGTTTTAATTCGGTAGAGGAAAGCGGTAGAATGTAACAGAAATCTTCGGCATGAATCCAAGTTCGTAAGAAGAGACGGAGCATCAGAAGGAACGCCAAGTCAGACAAGATGGCAAGGAGCGCGACAAGATCAAGTTAAAAAGGATAGATAAGAACTTGTAGTACTGTAACTTAGTCTAGCTTCTTGTTTTTGTTGCTTAGCGCGGTGTAACAAGGAAATCAGCTAAGCAGTGGTAACAGCAGTAATAGCGGCAACAGCAGTAACAGCGAGATCGCAACAGGAGAATGGAGTGGCGATCTGTTTTAATTTGGTAGAAGAAAGCGGTAGAATGTAACAGAAATCTCCAGCATGAATCCAAGTTCATAAGAAGAGAAGAAGAGAAGAAGGAACGCCAAGTCAGACAGGATGGCAAGGAGCGCGACAAGATCAAGTTAAAAAGGATAGATAAGAACTTGTAGTACTGTAACTTAGTCTAGCTGCTTGTTTTTCGTTGCTTAGTGCGGTGTAACAAGGAAATCAGCTAAGCAGTGGTAACAGCAGTAACAGCGGCAACAGCAGTAACAGCGAGATCGCAACAGGCATGGTAGTCCCAGCTACCAGAACTTCCCGAACTACATTGACCTGATTCCCTTCTAGCCAGGGATATGTAGGAGACCTTCTGAAGCAAAGGTTCGGTCAAACTTTTCCAAAAAAATGCTTCATACGGAGTGCTCCAACGGGCAAAAATCGCTCGTATCCGCTCACTTATCTTTGCACGAAAACTCTTCATGTTTCCGCGCAAAGAGGGGCAGCTGTGAGCACGTGATTTTTGCCCTACATGAGAATTATTCCCAAAAAAAAAAAAAAAAAATTTTAAATAAAATAGTTTTGTGTTGAGTGTGGGTTTTTGTGATTTTTGTTATTTTTCTCTTATTATTTGCATCTGTTGCGTGTGCATGTCTATTAGTTAAATTAATATAAAATATAAAAAAAAAAAAAAAAAATTGCATTTTTTTTTTATATATTTGTAATTTAGAATAATTAAGTTTGTTATAGAAAAATGAAAATCATAAAAAAATGATAATGTAGTTTTGCATTTTTAAACACTTAATGTCCAAATTGTGCGATTTTATTTTTTGCTATTTGATTGCATGATGATTGTTATTGAGAGTTAATTAGCATTTTTAATAAGTTAATTTGGTTCTATAGGTTAATTCGGGATTGTTAAAATTTTTAGTTTTAATTAATTGTTTAAATAAAGGAAAAGAAAAAAAAAGGAGAAACAAAAAAGAACAAGAATAAAGAGAAAATCGGAATGGACTCAAAGAGGCCAAACCCAGTCCAAAACCAGGCCCAATCGAATTATTCCAAACCCAGTCCGACTCACTTTTAATCCTGGTCGTCCATTTCAAATTGATCCGATGGCCAAGATTCACCTCTACTACCCGTTTAGGAAGCATTCATCTGGGCCGTTTAACTAAGTTGATCCAACGGCCAGCACCTCACCCCCACAACCCGAGTTTGCCCGACCCATATCCATACAAAAACCCGCCCGGTCTCAAACCTACTCGAACGACCCCGTTTAGTTAAGTAGGTTGATCCAAGCCGTCAATCTTAATCGATCCAACGGCCTGGATCAAATCCTTTGGTTGGTATATATTCCTAAACCACACACCCGCCCCCTTAAACCCCCCCTCGTCTTCGTCGTCTTAGAGACGCTCAGACCTCGCCGTCCACCGCCGTGCGCCGCCCGCCGGAAATCGCCTCACGGCGGTTCCGGTAGGCCAACGGCCACCAAATTAACACCAACCCTTCTCCTCACATCCCTCTCTTCGAATCCGGCCTCCGTTAGGCTCGAATATCGCTTGAGCGTCTCGAATATTCGTTCGAAGGTCGCCGGAATTTGACATTCATGCCAAACCTCACCAAAATCACACCATAGCTTCCCCTCGCCTCCCTCATACCCCCACCGGCCTTGGTTTAGCTCGAATCTCACCAGGGTTGTAAAAGCCCCAAATCTCGGCCATGAACCCTAGATGCCGATTTCTTCCTAATTGAGGTCTAATAGACCTTAATTGGGATGTTTTCATTATTGAAAACATCTCAATTAAGGTCCATTGGCCTCAAAAACGAAGAACCCAAGTCCAAGTTGAATCCCAAGTTCGAATTGAACCCAAGTCAGGTCCGGGTCCGTTCAAATGCAGAGTTGGTCTTCTCTTATGGTATTTCTTCCTTTATTTCTTCATATTCCATTTGTTAATCAATTGAATTTTGTCCTCGTGCTTAGTTTTTCAGTTTTTGTTCTTCATCCCCAAAGACTTTTATTTGGTCAAGTTGTATTCTGTTAATTGTTCGAATATGTTTGTCATAGGATAGTTATTCGTTTCGCTTGGCGTCGTCGAATATTTGGTTTTCATTTTTTGCCGAGACTTTCAGAATCACTGTTTGGATAATTGATTTGTTACCATTGTTATATGTTGTAGTTGATTAAATGTCGTCGATTAGCTGCATAGGTTGATTTGTTTGATATCCCAGACAGTGAATAACACTTTTGAATTGAATTGGAGTGTTTGATTGAAACTGAACTTAGGATGGGAATTAGCTGACTAGGAAAATAGGTGTTAGCATCTTTGAAATATCCCTGGTGCCCTGCACATGAAGCTGGACAGTGGAGTCTGCTGTCACTGCAGGGCACTTAGCCTTGTCTGGGCAGAAACTATAGTTAACTAATAAAGTCCATACATGGACAAGGGATAGTGGAAGTTCAGGGACAGTGGGCTGGAAACAGAGAGGGGATGGGCTGGGCAAAGAGAGGGATGGGCAGATGTATTCCCTGATGCTTTTTGGCCCTGATAAGTGGTGGTTTCAGCTATAAAAGGGGAGAGATAGAGAATACATGGGGGGATTCATATACATTTGATAGGCATACATAGAGACAGACTTGAGAGCATCTGGGAGAGCAAAAAAAAACAGTACCTGGAGATTCATATATACATACACACTGAGAGTAACAAAAGAGGCACAGACAGAAACAGAAATAGAGGAGAGTGTACTGGGAGATTGAAAAAAAGGGAGAGCATTTCTAAAAGAAGGAAAACAGAATAGGAGGGTACTTAAGAGCCTGTTGAGCTTAAGAGAAAGGGGTAAGAGATATACACAGAGTTTTCATACACATTTAAAAGGGAATACTGAGAATCAGAGGGGAGTAAGGAGAAGAACACAAACAGAGAGGACAGAATAGGGATTCATTTGAGGAATAGAGAGTTAAAACATTGAGTTAAGATTTAGCCCTTGGGAGTCAAAAACAGATTCAATAGCATTCTAGTATAAGTTTAACATACTGTCCCATTGAATTCCTGTTCAGTTTCAAGTTCAATTGGGTACCTGAGGGTCGGTTATCACTGCTGGGTTTTACAAGTTAAAAATCATTGCATATATTGCTAGAAATTCATATTGGTTTGGTGTTGGCGTAACTGTTTGGTTCTGCTGCAACTGTTCCTGGGTTGTCAACTGTTTGAACCACATTCGATCCTTGCTGTTGTATTGCTGTTGGTATTACTGTTGCTGATCCTCTCCTTCCATTACCATTTCAGGTACACATTTGTAACTTCGGGCTTGTGGAAATAAATTGAAGTGATTGTTCCCTTTGCTTATTGATCTCTATTGACTTTACTGTTTTTCGTTTATGAATTGCTATTGATTTAAGAGATCTGTTGTGAAATTTAGACTGCTTGACATATGTAATCGAGAGTTGGACAGCTAAGTTAGTGGATTTACTCTAAATTACTGCCAGTGACTATGGTTTAGATAGTTGATATATAACTTGTGATAGATAATAAATAGTTGCTTAATTTGAAGTAGTGTTATTATGTTAGCTATGTTGAAGACATTGATCATTGTATGGTTTAGATTTCTGTTCCTTTAGGGATTACATTACATACGGATAAGATTAGCTACAGAGATTTGAAATTGTTTTTTGAAACTCTAACAACATGGCCACATAATATCGATGTAGTAGGTATAACAATCACCACCGAACTATTGGATTGCTTAAATAGACTTGTATCTCGATAATGAATTACTCCCTAAAATACGAACTTGGATATCAAATAAGTTAAAACGGCAATACGGCAGAGTATCTTCACTTAAAACATTGAACGTGTGAATTTTAAATCATTCGGTCCTACAGGCCTAAAGACGTCACTAATAAGTTTAAACATCATAAAAGTCTCCTAGTGACATAAAAATAAAGCAAATAACAAATAATTAGAGCCTTTTAGAGACAAATCTTTAATAGAAAATCGTGGTATGGCCCTTTAATGAATAATGAGATGAGCCTCGTTAGAAAACAAAAATGCACGGGGCCCTCAATTATTGTAATAAGAAATCTAGACTCGGAATGACCGTTCAGTGAATTTTACGGTCTTTCCTAAAGTTGACAACACGATAGACTTTTTAGGCGCGTGTTTAATAATAAAACATTCCTAAACTCGGGTGCACATTTATGTGACCCAAATCCAAGTCCCAACGGAGTCGAAATGTGTTGACAACCACGGGTGCACTGGTGCGACGTGGTTCGAGATACATTTTCACAACGTTGCAATTCTTTGTAAAAATAATAATGATAATAATTGTTATAATAATAATATCATAAGAGGTTAAAAATAAAAATTTGCACATTAAGTTAAGGCATATTATAAAATCAGATAAAGAAGCCAAGTACGATAATTGAGCGACCGTGCTAGAACCACGGAACTCGGGAATGCCTAACACCTTCTCCCGGGTTAACAGAATTCCTTATTCGGATTTCTGATTCGCAGACTGTTAAACAGAGTCATTCTTTTCCTCGATTCGGGATTCAACCGGTGACTTGGGACACCATAAATCTCCCAAGTGGCGACTCTGAATTAACTAAATTAATCCCATGTCGATTGTCCTTTAATTGGAAAAACTCCCTCGCGCTCCAGCGGGTGCGTAAAAAGGAGGTGTGACACCAGCAACCTTAATTAAGTGTTTTGATTCGTCAACCGTTGGATCACGCTAAAATTATGACTGAGTGTTTATAACATCTTGGTATTTGATTTGAATGGCGAAGATCGAATTTGGAGGCATGTAGCTACGTATTTAGTACTTATTATGTAGCCAATTTGGATAATTTTTGTAACCCTCTTATTGTTGTAGTGGAGCTTTTTGGAACTTTGTGATCCAGTGGTTTTTACCTCGATTTGAAGGACTTTTCACGTTAAAATTTGGTGTTCTCTATCTTTTTTATTTTCGGGTTTGCCTCTTCCTTGACGTAACATTGATATCAGAGCCTTAGTTATATATCCAGATTTGTATAGTATGCAAGCAAATATGAGCAAGATGGTGTGTTTACATGGGAGAAAACTATAATATTTGGAGAAACAAGATGAAAGACTTGTTGTTCATGAAGAAGATGTATCTTCCCATTTTTGCATCTCATAAACCCGAGACTATATCTGATGAAGATTGGCATTTCGAGCACCAACAAGTATGTGAGTCTCTAGAACAACCATATTGTGAATGAGACACATGTGAGATCATTATGGAATATCTAGAGACTCGTTATGCTTCAAAAATTGGGAATAATAACTTGTTCCAGCTCAAGCAATGATGACCTTTAAATACAAGGAAGACATCCTTATCCTTGATTACATAAATGATTTTCATGGCGTCCTTGATCATTTATCTGGAATGGAAGTTAATTTTGATGATTAGATACAAGGACTTTGGCTTCTTAATACTCTACTAGACTCTTGGGAAACTTTTTGTGTTTCTTTGACAAATTCAACTTTTTGAAATAAGGTAACCATGAAATATGCCAAGAGTGGTGTGTTGAATGAGGAAGTAAGGAGAAAAATCTCAGAGTTCGTCCTTTCAAGCAGCACGGTTTGTTTGAAAACTAAATAATGGTTCAACGTTAGTTTTTCAAGATGTCAAGCATGCTCCAAACTTTCCTTAATTTGATCTTCGCGTGAAGAATATACGATGCAGGTTACCATAATGCCCTCTTTAGTGGATAATGGAAGCTCATCAAGGGCTCGTTAGTAGTGACTCAAGGAGTCAAGTATAGTCATTTATTTGTGACACATGACTCTACTCTAAATGACTCCATAAATTTGGTGGAAAATGACTCTTTATCAAAATTGTGGTACAGAAGATTGAGTCATATGAGCGAGAGGGGAATTACATATTTGGTGAAGAAAATTTGCTTTCGAGAGTGAAACAAGCAAAGCTAAAAGGTATATTCGTTGTTTAGCTGGCAAGCAGAAAATGATTTTCTTTCATAGCCATCTACCATCAAGAAAGCCCGATTTATTGGAGCTAGTACACTCTAATTTGTGTGGTCCTTTTAAAGTAAAGTCAAAAGATGATGCACTTTACTTTGCAGCCTTCATTGATGATCATTCTCGTAAGCTCAAGGTGTATCTTTTGAAATCTAAAGATCAAGCACTTGGCGTGTTGAGTAGAAGGTCTGCCAGCATGGGTAGTCTTGTTTATATTCCGGTCATCCAGAGACCACTTGCTTTAGATGTTTAGGCCTTGGCCAACCGATTTATGAGATTATATATTTCTGAGCCTAGTAGAGTGTTGGCTTAAACGGTCTCCCGTTCTTCTTTATTGGAGTGTATCCATGATCGGCAGTTTGATGATCCCCATTTATGTGTCCTAAGAGACACGGTGCAGCGCGGAGGTGCCACGAAGATAACCTTAGGTGACGACGGGGTGTTGAGATTTTAGGGGCGAGTTTGTGTGCCCAATTTTGATGAGATTCGAGAGTTGATCTTAGCGGAGGCCCATAGTTCTCGGTATTCTATTCACCCGGGTGCCGCGAAGATGTATCAAGACTTGCGTCAGCATTATTAGCAGCGTAGGATGAAAAAGGATATTGTTGCGTATGTTGCTTGGTGTTTGAACTATCAACAGGTCAAGTATGTGCATTAGAGACCCGGTGGCTTGTTTCAGAGGATTGATCCTTCTGAGTGGAAATGGGAGAGGATTACCATGGATTTCATTACTGGACTCCCGTTGACTTGGAAGAAGTTTGATGCTATTTGGGTCATTGTTGATAGGATGACCAAGTCAGCACATTTCATTCCAGTAGCAGTCTCCTATTCATCTGAGAGGTTAGCTGAGATTTATATCTGGGAGATTGTTCGCCTCCACAGGGTGCCGATATCCATCATCTCAGATCGGGGTACGCAATTTACCTCACATTTCTGGAGAGAGGTTCAGCAAGAGTTAGGTACCCAAGTTCAGTTGATCACAGCATTCCATCCTCAGACGGATGGTCAGTCCGAGCGGACTATTCAAATTTTGGAAGATATGCTTTGTGCTTGTGTCATTGAATTTTGAGGCTCTTGGGACAAGTTTTTGCCTTTAGCAGAGTTCACCTACAAAAACAGCTACTAGTCCAGCATTCGGATGGCTCCATATGAGGTTGTATGGTAGGCCATGTCGATCTCCAATTGGATGGTTTGAGCTGGTAGAGGCTCGGTTGTTGGGTACTGACTTAGTTTAGGAGGCCTTAGATAAGGTCAAGATCATACAGGAGAAGCTACGTGCAGCTCAGTCTAGGAAGAAGATTTATGAAGACCGTAAGGTCCGAGATGTAGATTGTATGGTTGGTGAGCAGGTATTGCTCCGGGTGTTGCCGATGAAGGGCGTGATGAGGTTCGGAAAGAAGGACAAGCTTAGCCCTAGGTACATTGGTCCGTTTGAGATTCTTGATCGAGTGGGAGAGGTGGCTTATAGACTTGCATTACCACCTAGCTTATCATCCGTGCATCCAATTTTCGATGTATCTATGCTTCAGAGGTATCACGGTGATCCGACACATGTTTTACACTTCAGCATTGTCCAATTGGACAAGGATTTATCTTCTAAGGAGGAGCCGGTAGCTATTCTAGTTCGGCAGGTTCGTCAGCTGAGATCTAGGAGGTTTCTCTTTGTTCGTGTTTAGTGGAGAGGTCAGCCCCCTGAGACCTTGATTTGGGAGTCCGAGTCTGATATATGGAGCTGTTACCCATATTTGTTCCCCGGCTCAGGTACTTCTTTCTTTTGTCCGTTCGAAGACAAACAATTGTTTTCGAGGTGGAGGATGTGACGACCCAAAGGGTCATCACCCGTTTTCTCATTTGTTCCGTACTTCCGAGGCCTTGAAAACCTTATTTTCTATAAGTTCCAAGTTTGAAAGTTATGAAGTTTAGAAGAAAAATCATGAGTTTTGAGGCTTGATTTTGTGTAAATAATTTTATTTGGGCGATTTAATCGTGCGAGTAAGTCCGCAGTATATTTTTCAGGTTGTGAGAATGTTTGGTTTGGAGCCCCGAAGGATCGGGTAAGTTTTGGATAGGCATCGGATTGCATTTCTCATGTTTTTGAAAATCTGGTATGCTGGCTTCTGTGTCTTCGCAAATGGGAAGATGGGGCTCGCAATTGCAAGTTCGCAAATGCGAACATTGAATCGCAATCATGAAGCTGGGGATTTTTGCATGGGATCGCAAATGCAATCTTCTTCTATCGCAAATGCGAGATAAGGGAAACTTGGGCTAGATTGCAAATGCAATCAAGACTTCCCAAATGCGAAGTCCGCACCTGGGCCCAATATTTGCAAATGCAAACTTCTGTCTCACAATTCCCAGGCCTGTCATGTTCGCAAATGTGAACCTATATTCGCATTTCCCATATCAGAGGTCCAACAAATTTTATATTTAGTCGAATTTCCACCACTTTTCACCATTCTTTCAAAGCCCACACACCATAGGTGATTTTTCAAGAGAAAACTTCATCCCAAATCACTTGTAAGTCGAATTCTTTCAACTTTTAACATCATTAAACCTGTTTTCCACTTGAAATCAAAGATTTTCATGGCTGTAATTGGGATTTTTGGGTATAACCTAGTTTTTTTATAAATTGGGGAGTTGAACCTCGATTTGAGGTCCGATTTCAAAACAAATTATATATTTGAACTCGTGGGGGAATGAGTAACCGGATTTTTGTTCGAACCCCAAGTTTTGACCATGTGGGCCTGGGGGCATTTTGGGAATATTTAAGTAAAATATGGGAAAACCACTTTTATGCATTCATATTAATTCATATAGAGTTCATTAAAGTAATTAAACAATTTATGATTAGATTCGAGCGAATTGGAGGTGGAACCACGAGGTAAAGCAATAGTTGAGGATTAAGTGGATTTCAAGGCTTTGAGGTAAGTGTTTGGTTTAACCCTAGCTTGAGGGAATATGAGTTGAGTCTTGTTGCTAATTGTTATGTGATCGAGTACGATGTATAAGCATGGTGACGAGTATTTATACATTGGTGTCTAGCATGACCGTGAGTCTTTATAATGTGATTATCATGAACTAATTATAAATTCCATGTTTATTAGAGTATTTCTATATGTTGTGAATAACATGTGAATGATGATATTATGATTTTATTTCCTATGAGCATTGGCTCGAATTGTGATATGAATATTGAAAGTATATGAAATGACTTGTTTCAATGAGGAGCGTCGGCTCCAATTGTAGAACAAATTGTGAAAGTACAAGTGATAATTAAACCCCTAGAGCATGTGCTCGAGTTGTGAAGAGAATTGTGAAGTAAAAGTGAGAAGGAGAAGATATCATTATGTTGCCCTCTTGACGGGCTATTGTTGTGTTGTGATTCCTCTGCATTGTGTTCTTAATGGATACTAGGGTTGCTTAGGTTAATGTTTCCATGTGTCTTGTGATAATATAGTTATAGCTGAGGTGGTTACATGTGTTAATAGGTTAGTTATAGCTGTGGTGGTTAGATGTAAGAATTAATATGGTAGTTAGATATTGGAACTAATGTGGTTATGGTAATCCCCTTGCCGGAATAATTGAGATGATGTTTTGTTCCCTCACTGGGATGTCATTATATTGTTGGTTGTGATGGAATATGAGATAAGAATTTCTTGGATCTTGGGCTCCAGTAATATCGTGGATTAAGAAAAGAAAGAAAGGGAAATAGTTACTGATTATTCCCTTGCCGAGACGTTATGCTGATTCTATTGTTGAGTTTTATCTCCATTACCGGAATACTAAGGTTATTAAGTTGTTTGTCAAGTGTGTTCCCTTGCCGGGAATTTCATTATTGTTTATTTACTCTCTTACCTCGTATTTGTGACTATGGTTTGGATGAGGAAATGTGATTTTGGTGGAGCGAGTTGCGCGCCGCAACAATGATATTGAGGATCAGGTTGCACATCGTAATAATGATATTGAGGATCGGGTTGCACGCCGCAGCAATCATATTAAGGATCGGGTTGCACGCTGCAACAGTGATAATTGTGGAGCGGGTTGCACGCTGCAACAGTAAGCGAGGCTACGTGTTTATATTTGAATACTGATTTCTTGTTCATTGTGGATATAAACCGTTTTAGTTGTTACTATGGATTACTGCTAATATTGTATTTCCCCATAGAATGTTTCCCCTTCCATGTTGGTAATTACTTGGTATTCGATTTCTGATGTATATTTATAACTGCACAGGTTTATGTGGTGTCCAATCTAGCCTCGTTACTACTTCGCCGGGGTTAGGCTAGACACTTACCAGCACATGAGGTCAGTCGTGCTGATACTACACTTCTGTGCATTTTTGCACAGGTCCAGGTTTTGAGCAGCAACAGCAGCAGTAGTTTAGGAGTAGGATTTTATTATCATGAGACTGAGGTAGCCTTGTAGGTGTCCGCAGGCCTGACGTCTCTTCTTAGGTTTTTATTTTACTATTGCCTCATTGTTTTCGAGACAGACAGATATTATATTTCTTTCAGACCCTTGTATTTAGTGTATTCTTAGTGGTTCGTGAATATGTGACACCAAATCTTGGGTAGAGGATATTGTTGATTACTCCGTATTTATTTTAGACTTATAAATTAGACCTTCCACAGTTGTTGTTGTTATTATTACTGAGGCTATAAATTGTCAATAAGATGGTTTTACTAATGAAAATGGTAGGTAAGTTAGCTTGCCTAGCTACCATGAGTAGGTGTCATCACAATCCTGATGGTGGAAAATCCTGGTCGTGACAAGTTGGTATCAGAGCACTAGGTTACATAGGTCTCACAACTCACAGACAAACTTAGTAGAGTCTGAGGGGTAGGTACGGAGACGTCTGTACTTGTTCACTAAAGTCTATTGAGTTAGGAAAAACTCTCAGTGTTCCTTCTTGTCGTGTGATTTGGTTTCTCCAATGCTGGTCGAATTTCTACTCTGTTCTTTCGTGAATGGTGAGTTCATGTACCGTTATTCAGCTAAGCAGCAACATAGACCAGTGATAGATCAGCTACGTCTTCGGTGGCTTTGTGAAGATAAAGGTATTAGAGGTGGATGTAGATATGCGAGAGGTAGAGGGAAAGTTATTAGAGGTGGAGGTAGAGATGTGAGAAGTGGAGGTAAAAATATTAGAGGTGGAGGTGCAAGTACTGTTCTGGCTTGTGGTAGAGAATCTTCGATCTTATTTTGCGCCGTATCGGATCATTCTACTCGCAGTGATATATCGTATGTGAAGGCTCGGCGTATGGCCGAGAAATGGTGGTTGATCAACTTGGCTTATGTTCGTGATTCTAGTGCGGGGGTTTCCTTTATCGATTCTGTTCCCGTAGTTCGTAAGTTTTGGATGTTCTCTTCAGGCCTGCCGGGTATACTGCCCGACAGGGATATTGATTTTTGCATTGATCTGGTTCCGGGCATGCAACCTATTTCTATGCCATCGTATCACATGACTCGCCAGAGTTAAAAAAGTTAAAGAACCAGTTGCAGGATTTACTAGAGAAGGGCTTTATCAGGCCTAGTGTTTCTCCTTGGGGTGCGCCAGTATTATTTGTGAAGAAGAAGGATGGTTCGATGCGGATGTGTATTGATTAACGACAGTTGAACAAAGTGACGATAAAGAATAAGTATCCACTGACGAGGATTGATGATTTGTTTGACCAGCTCTATGGAACAAGGGTGTTCTCAAAGATAGACTTGAGATCTGGCTACCACTCAACTGAAGATTAGGGTGTCTGATGTTCCTAAGACAATATTTCGCACTCGGTATGGGCACTACGAGTTTTTAGTTATGTCATTTCGGTTGACCAATGCCCCAACAACATTTATGGAGTTGATGAACCGAGTGTTAAGGTCTTATCTATACTTATTCATGATAGTCTTTATAGATAATATTCTAATGTATTCTCGCAGCCAGGAAGAGCACGAGCAGCACCTCAGAGTAGTTCTTCAGACTCTTAAGGATAGCCAGCTATATGCTATGTTTTTGAAGTGCGAGTTTTGGTTGAGTTCGGTTACATTTCTGGGTCATATTGTATCAACATATGGTATTTAGGTGGACCCAAAGAAGATTGAGTGTCACGACCCCAATCCGGTCGTGATGGCGCCCAGCACATTGCTAAGCCAGCCTGACCAATCAATATCAACCACGGAGTTAGAAGCTCACTTTAGCCCATTTAGTCATTTTAATTCACGAAATAACAGCGATACATATAATGAAAACGGGAAACCAAGTCCCATAATACATCAACTCCCATAGACCAAGGGTCAAGAGTCATGAGCCTCTACTAAACGTAAGTGTATAAAGGTTTACAAAAATACCAAGTGCGGAAAGAAATGTCAATACAAAATCAAAAGACAAGAGGAAGGAATATCGGTCCTGCGGACTCGCAGCCTACCTCAGTATATCCCATGTGATGTCACCTCGCGCAACCTATCGGATCATCGCCGAGAGGTACTCGGATCCGCACACAAGCGTGTAGGAGTAAAATGAGTACCGCCGACTCAGCGGTAATAAACAAGAGTAAGACAAACACAGATAAGAATTCCACGATAAAGCACTATGTAAAGCTATAATCGCTACCCCGTCACAGAATCAATATTCACTGTACCCGTACCAACAAATACCAATAAATAGCATAACAGCTAGCAGGATGTAGCTAAATGCAATGCAATGCATGATATGATCGCTACGGCACGTAGCCCGATCCAATTTTGGGTACCCGTGCTCACCGTGGGGGTCCAGACTCCGGAGGGGCTCCTACAGCCTCAAGCACATCTCATAGAGATTTATTGGCGTACAGTCCGATCTAACATATATCTCGCTGCAGGCGCGCAGCTCGATCCACTACTAGTCAGCCAATATGCAAATACACTCTCGCAGGCTCAAAAGTAGTTTTTGAAAACTCTTTTATCATTTTTCAGTTGGAAAACAAGTAATATCAAGTTCCGGAGATTGGAATTAGCATAATAACAGAAATAGCTGCTGACTAGTAGTAAACTAGCATGTCTATATGATAAGACAATGATAACGATCCTCGCGGGATCCAATAACCGGCTCACGGCCCACATGTATACTCAACCGCCCAAGAAGGGGGTTCAACGGCTCGAGAATAGCCAATAATACAGTATCAACAGGTCGGACTAATATATAGTCTCCAGCTCATGATCGACCCCGCACTCTCAAGAGTGTGCGTGTCTCGCCGCTATACAGCGTCACAAAGTGGTATACCGGGGTTTCGAACCCGCTGGTCATCACCCACATCTATTACTCACCTCAATACAGCGCGACGACTACTCCGCAATGCCCTTGCCACGAGAATCAAGCTCCGCACGCGTAGAATCTGATCAAATACAGTAGAAACACAACAAATTAGGCCAATGGGACGACACCCAATCAATATAACTCAATTTACATCAAAATTCCCAAAGTTGTCAAAACCCGACTTTCGGTACGCTTGTCGAAAAATCACGAAAGTCACATATTCGGAACCCTCATCTCAATACGAGTCTAAGCATATCAATTTTACCAAATTCGGACTCCATTTTCCCATTCAAAACCTTGATTTTCTAAAGTTCAAGCCTAGGGCTAAATCCTCCATAAATTACCCCAAATTCCTCCATTTTCATGATATAATTGCATAATGTTATCAATACTAATCATAGTTTAAGTCCATAGTTGATTACCCTGATGATTTCCCTTGAGTTTCTCTTCAAAATCGCCCAAATCGCCTCTAAAGCCGAGACCCAAATGTGTGAAATGTTTCTGAAATTTTTCTAACTTCTGATACACTTAACTCACAGCGATTTTCGCTTCTGCGGATAAAATTCCGCCCCTGCGGAACCGCTTCTGCGACCTTTTGGTCGCTTCTGCAAACCCAGGCCCTTTTGGCCATTTCCGCACCAGCGATCCAAGGACCGCCCCTGCGCATCCGCTTCTGCGGAAATTAGTCCGCTTCTGCGAAATGATTCGTTTCTGTGACCAGGAGTCCGCTTCAGCGGACTCTCCTATGAGACCAAACATCCGCTTCTGCGGATTTTCCCAAGACGGCTCAAGACCGTTTCTGCGATCGACCTCTCGCACCAGCGAAGCCGCCCCTGCGGACCAGGCTCCGCTTCAGCGGTCGGCTCCGCTTCAGCGCCTCGTTGTCCGCTTCTGCGGAGTCGCTCCTGCACTCCCATTTCCGCAGGAGCGAAAACAACAGAACAGACTCAAAAACCTGCAATTTTCCACATTTTCTCCCGTTTAACCATCCGAAAACACCCCGAGGCCCCCGGGACCTCATCCAAACACACCAACACATCTTAATACCTTATTCGAACTTGTTCCAATCCTCAAAACACGTCTAATAACACCAAAACCCATAATTCACATCAAATTCAAGCCTAAATTCCTTAAAACATTCCGAATTACACATTCAATCAAAAACCCGACCAAACGACGTCCGAATGACTTGAAATTTTGCAGGCACATCCAAAATCACCTAACGGAGCTACTGCAACTGTCGGAATTCCATTCCGACCCCCGGATCAAAATCTCACCTACCGTTCGGATTTCGCCAAAATTCAACCTTAGCCAATTCAAGCCTATTTCTACACCGGGCCTCCAAATTCAATTCGATCGCTCCCCTAAGTCACAAATCACCTCCCGGAACTAACCGAATTATCAGAATCCGATTCCGAGCACTCTAACCAAATAGTCAACTCCGGGTCGACTTTCCTTATTCAAGTCTCCTTCAAAAAGGCTATATGCCTCATTTTCAATCCAAATCACTCCTAAATTACCCGATAGACTCTAACACTGATATAAAAGCATGAAACATGAAACTACAACATAACGGGGTGGTAATTCCCATGACGACGGGCCGGGTCGTCATATTCTCCCCCTCTTAAGCAAATGCTCGTCCTCGAGCGGGTCAAGAAACATACCTGAAGTCTCAAACAAGTGAGGATATCTGTTCCGCACCTCCCGCTCGACCTCCCAAGTGGCCTCCTCCACGGGTCGACCTCTCCACTGAACCTTAACTGATGCAATCTCCTTAGACCTTAATTTTCTCACCTGCCGTCCCAAAATGGCAATAGGCTCCACATCATAGGATAGATCACCATCAAGCTGAATGGTGCTGAAATCTAATACATGAGACGGATCTCCAATGTACTTCCGGAGCATAGACACATGGAATACCGGATGAATGCTGGATAAGCTGGGCGGCAAGGCCAACTCATATGCCACCTCTCCAACTCTCCTAATTATCTCAAAAGGACCAATGTACGTGGGACTCAACTTTCCTTTCTTCCCAAACCTCATGAAACCCTTCATAGGTGACACCTTCAACAATACTCTGTCACCAACCATGAAAGACAACTCTCGAACTCTACGGTCCGCATAACTCTTCCTGACGAGACTGTGCTGTACGAAGCCTCTCCTGGATCAACTTTGCTCTATCCAGAGCATCCTGGACTAACTCGGTCCCTATTAATCTAACCTCACCAGGCTCAAACCATCCCACGGGGGATCTACACCGCCTGCCATACAATGCCTCATACGAGGCCATCTGAATACTCGACTGATAACTGTTGTTGTAGGCAAACTCGGCAAGTGGTAGGAACTCATCCCACGAACCACCAAAGTCAATCACACATGCTCGCAACATATCCTCCAGAATCTGAATAGTACGCTCAGACTGCCCATATGTCTGGGGGTGAAATGCCGTACTCAACTCAACCCACGTACCCATCTCTCGCTGAAATGCTCTCCAAAACTGAGAAGTGAACTGAGTACCCCTGTCGGATATGATAGACACAGGGACTCCATGCAACCGAACAATCTCTCGAATAAAGATCGCTGCCAACCGCTCCGATGAGTAGGTAGTACTAACTGGAACGAAGTGAGCTGACTTGGTCAGTCTATCCACAATCACCCATACGGAATCAAACTTCCTCGCTGTCCGAGGGAGTCCAGTAACAAAGTCCATAGTGATCCTCTCCCATTTCCACTCAGGAATATCAATGCGCTGAAATACACCACCGGGCCTCTGATGCTCGTACTTAACCTGCTGACAGTTGAGGCACCGTGCTACATGTCCGACAATGTCCATTTTCATCTTTCTCCACCAATAGTGTTGTTTCAAATCTTGATACATCTTCGCGGCTCCTGGATGGATAGAATACCGCGAGCTATGGGCCTCTTCCAGAATCAACTCACGAAGGCCATCAACATTGGGCACACATATCCGGCCCCGCATCCTCAATACGCCGTCACTATCAATGGTGACATCTCTAGCATCATCATGCTGAACTCTGTCCCTAAGGACAGCCAAATGTGGGTCATCATATTGGCGCTCACGAATACGGTCATATAGAGATGACCGAGATACAACACAAGCCAATACCCTGCTGGGCTCCGAAATATCTAACCTCACTAGTCGATTGGCTAGCACTTGAATATCATGAGCAAATGGCCTCTCCTCAGCTGGAATATATGCCAAGCTCCCCATACTGACCGCCTTCCGGCTCAAAGCATCGGCCACCACATTGGCCTTCCCCGGATGATATAATATAGTAATGTCATAATCCTTCAGCAACTCCAGCCATCTCCGTCGTCTCAAATTAAGGTCTTTCTGTTTGAACAAGTGCTGGAGACTACGATGGTCGGTATACACTTCACAAGACACACCGTACAAATAGTGCCTCCAAATCTTCAAGGCATGAACAATGGCGGCTAGCTCCAAATCATGAAAATGATAGTTCTTCTCATGTGGCTTCAACTGCCGAGAAGCATAAGCAATTACCTTACCTTCCTGCATCAACACACAACCTATCCCTACTCTCGAGGCATCACAATAAACGGTATATGAACCTGAAGCTGATGGCAATACTAACACTGGAGCTGTGGTCAAAGCTGTCTTGAGCTTTCTGAAAGCTCTCCTCGCACTCATCCGACCACACGAATGGTGCACCCTTCTGGGTCAATTTAGTCAATGAAGAAGCAATGGATGAAAATCCCTGAACAAACCGGCGATAATATCCCGCCAAGCCAAGAAAACTCCCGATCTCTGTAGCTGAGGACGGTCTAGGCCAACTCTGCACCGCCTCTATCTTTTTCTGATCAACCTGAATACCATCACGAGACACCACATGTCCCATAAATGCTACGGACTCGAGCCAAAACTCGCACTTGGAGAATTTAGCATATAGCTTCTCCTCTCTCAATCTCTGCAACACAATACTCAAGTGCTGAGCATGCTCCTCCTGACTACGGGAGTAGACTAGAATGTCATCAATGAACACAATCACAAATGAATCCAAATAAGGCCTCAACACACTGTTCATCAGATGCATAAATGCTGCTGGGGCGTTGGTCAACCCAAAAGACATCACAAGAAACTCATAATGACCATATCGGGTCCTGAATGCAGTCTTCATAATATCCGAGTCCCTGATCTTCAGCTGATGATAGCTTGAACGAAGATCGATCTTAGAAAACACCCTCGCACCCTGTAACTGATCAAACAAATCATCTATGCACGGTAGAGGGTACTTGTTCTTCACCGTCACTTTGTTCAATTGTCGATAATCAATACACATTCGCATGGAACCATCTTTCTTTTTAACAAATAATACCGGCGCACCCCACGGAGACACACTAGTGCGGATGAAACCCTTATCCAGAAGCTCTTGAAGTTGTTCTTTCAGTTCTTTCAACTCAGCTGGTGCCATCCGATAAGGAGGAATGGATATAGGCCGAGTGCCCGGCACCAAGTCAATGCCAAAATCAATATCCCCGTCCGGCGGCATGCCCGGCAGGTCTGAGGGGAATACATCTGGGAAGTCCCTCACAACAAGGTACAGAATCAATGCTAGGAGATTCAGCTCCCACATCTCTCACAAAAGCTAAGTACGATAAGCACCCTTTTTCAACCATCTTCTGAAGCTTTTAAGAACGAAATAACACGGCTAGGGACGAAATCGGTCGAACCCCGCCACTCGATCCGAGAAATACCAGGAATGGCCAACGTAACTGTGAATGACAGTCCAATATAGCATGGTACGGAGACAACCAGTCCATACCCAATATAACATCAAAGTCCACCATCCCTAACAATAACAAATCTGCCTGGGTCTCCAGACCCCCAATAGATATAACACAGGATCTATAGACATGATCCACAACAATCGTATCACCCACGGGGGTGGATACATGAACAAGCAAATCAAGACTACCACGAGTCGCACCCAAATAATGTGCAAAATAAGAGGACACGTAAGAATATGTGGATCCTGGATCAAATAGAACAGAGGCATCTCTGTGACAGACAGAAATGATACCTGTAATCACTGCATCGGAGGCAACTGCATCACGCCTGTCAGGAAGTGAATAGAACCGTGCCTGGCCTCCACCAGATCTCTCCTCGCCTCTGGGGCGACCACGAGAAGACTGACCTCCACCTCTACTAAACTGAGATGGTGCTGAAGAGGAGGGCTGATCCCTCTGCTGAGTCCTGCCGCTACGTAGTCGAGGGCACTGTCTCCTCACGTGGCCAAACTCACCACACTCATAACATGCACCTGGTGCTGGAGAAGTAGGTGTTGCACTCTGGGCTGGGAGGGCACTAAGTGATGACTGACCCCACTGAAATCCCTGTCGACCACGACCATAAGAACCTCTGCTCTGCTCTGGGCGGCCCGAATGAGAAGGTCTAGATGAGCGACCTCTGCTCTGCTGGGAATGCCCTCTAGATGGAGAACCACTGAAACTACCCGAACCACGAGGCCTCTTGGCCTCCCACTCCTCTCTCTCTCGGCAACGATCCGCCTCAATGGAGCGTGCCATATCAACAACCTGCTCAAACAATGATGACAAAACTCTCTCTCTGGTCATAAGAATGCGGATAGAGTAGTTGAGGCCATCAATGAACCTCCTGATCCTCTCCCTCTCAGTGGGGATCATCCATGTGGCATGCCTAGCCAACTGAGTGAATCTAAGCTCATACTGAGTCACAGACATGTCGCCCTGAATCAACCACTCGAACCGGCGACGTAGCTCCTCGCGACGAGACCGAGGTACATATTTCTCTAGAAAGAGAGTAGAGAACTGCTGCCATGTGAGAGGTGCTGCTCTTGCAGGCCTACGCCTCTCAAACTCCTCCCACCAATCAAATGCGGGACCAGTGAACTGAAATGTAGTAAATGAAACTCCGCCGGACTCAAGAATACCAGCCGTACGCAACATCTTCTGACACTTATCCAAGAAACCCTGGGCATCCTCGCCCTCAACGCCACTAAAATGGGGTGGCTGAAGTCTACCAAATCTCTCAAGACGACGCTGCTCGTCGTCGGGCATAACCTGAACCATATGCTCTGGAGCCGGAACTGGTGCAGCTGGAGGAATAACCGGTGCAACCACCTGAGCAGGGACCGCCTCTAGCGTCTGAAGTCCCTGAACAACCGGGTCAGGTGTGCGAGCTGCAGGGGTCTGCTGACCACCCCCTGACTGAGATGTCGCTACAGTAGCGGTAGCTGAAACTACCTGAGCCAAACCGGAACACACCGATAATATTTGAGCAAGAGTCTCCTGAAGACCAGGAATAGCAATAGATATAGTCTGGCCCTGAACTGGGACCGCTGGAGCATCAACCACTGGGGGCTGCTCCTGAACCGGTACAACGGGCGGGTCAGCTGGCACTGCCTCAGCTGCCCTACCTCTAACTCTAGCACGACCGCGCCCACGGCCTCTAACAGGTGGCAATGGAGGTCGTCCACCTCGTCCTGATGCTCGCGTTCTCGCCATCTGCGAGAGAATAGAATATAGAAGTTCAGTTCTCAGAACAACAAGATCGCACGACCGAGTTCAAGAAAAGTGAAGTTTTCCTAAAGGTTCGCAGCCTCCCGAGGATAAGTACAGGCGTCCCCGTACCGATCCACAAGACTCTACTAACCGGCTCAAGACTCACGAGGCCTAGTAAACCTAGGCTTTGATACCAACTTGTCACGACCCCAAATCCGGTCGTGATGGCGCCCAGCACACTGCTAAGCCAGCCTGACCAATCAATATCAACCACGGAGCTAGAAGCTCACTTTAGCCCATTTAGTCATTTTAATTCACGAAATAACAGCGATACATATAACGAAAACGGGAAACCAAGTCCCATAATACATCAACTCCCATAGACCAAGGGTCAAGAGTCATGAGCCTCTACTGAACGTAAGTGTATAAAGGTTTACAAAAATACCAAGTGCGGAAAGAAATGTCAATACAAAATCAAAAGACAATAGGAAGGAATATCGGGTCCTGCGGACTCTGCAGCTACCTCGTATATCCCACAGATGTCGCCTCGCACAGCTACTGGATCACTGCTGAGAGGTACCTGGATCTGCACACAAGGTGCAGGGAGTAAAATGAGTACTGCCAGACTCAGTGGTAATAAACAAGGGTAAGACAGCGCAGATAAGAATTCCACGATAAAGCACTATGTAAAGCTATAATCAGCTACCCTGTCATAGAATCAATATTCACTGTACCTGTACCAACAAATACCAATAAATAGCATAACAGCTAGCAGATGTAGCTAAATGCAATGCAATGCATGATATGACCGCTACGGCGCGTAGCCCGACTCCAATTTTGGGTACCCGTGCTCACCGTGGGGGTTCAGACTCCGGAGGGGCTCCTACTGCCCAAGCACATCTCATAGAGATTTACTGCGACGTACAGTCCGATCCAACATATATCTCGCTGCGGCGCGCAGCCCGATCCACTACTAGTTAGCTAATATGCAGATACAGCCTCGCAGGCTCAAAAGTAGTTTTTGAAAACTCTTTTTATCATTTTTCAGTTGGAAAACAGTAATATCAAGTTCCAGAGATTGGAATTAGCATAATAACAGAAATATCTGCGGACTAGTAGTAAACTAGCATGTCTATATGATAAGACAATGATAACGATCCTCGCGGGATCCAATAACTGGCTCACAGCCCACAATATACTCAACCGTCCAAGAAGGAGGTTCAACGGCTCGAGAATAGCCAATAATACAGTATCAACAGGTCGGACTAATGTATAGTCTCCAGTTCATGATCGACCCCGCACTCTCAAGAGTGTGCGTGTCTCGCCGCTATACAGCGTCACAAAGTGGTGTACCGGGGTTTCGAACCCGCTGGTCATCACCCACATCTATTACTCACCTCAATACAGCGCGACGACTATTCCGCAATGCCCTTGCCACAAAAATCAAGCTCCGCACGCGTAGAATCTGATCAAATACAGTAGAAACACAACAAATTAGGCCAATGGGACGACACCCAATCAATATAACTCAATTTCCATCAAAATTTCCAAAGTTGTCAACACCCGACTTTCGGTACGCTTGTCGAAAAATCACGAAAGTCACATATTTGGAACCCTCATCTCAATACGAGTCTAAGCATATAAATTTTACCAAATTCGGACTCCATTTGCCCATTCAAAACCTTGATTTTCTAAAGTTCAAGCCTAGGGCTAAATCCTCCATAAATTACCCCAAATTCCTCCATTTTCATGATATAATTGCATAATGTTATCAATACTAATCATAGTTTAAGTCCATAGTTGATTACCTGATGATGATTTTCCTTGAGTTTCTCTTCAAAATCGCCCAAATCGCCTCTAAAGCCGAGACCCAAATGTGTGAAATGTTTCGGAAATTTTCTAACTTCTGATACACTTAACTCACTGCGATTTTCGCTTCTGCGGGCCATTTTCCGCCCCTGCGGAACCGCTTCTGCGACCAATTGGGTCGCTTCTGCGAACCCAGGCCCCTTTTGGCCATTTCCGCACCAGCGATCCAAGGACCGCCCCTGCGCATCCGCTTCTGCGGAAATTAGTCCGCTTCTGCGGAATCATTCGCTTCTGCGACATTGAGTCCGCTTCGGCGGACTCGCCTATGCGACCAAACATCCGCTTCTACGGATTTTCCCAAGACGGCTCAAGACCGCTTCTGCGATCGACCTCTCGCACCAGCGAAGCCGCTCCTGCGGGCCAGGCTCCGCTTCAGCGCCCAGCGCTTCTGCGCTCGTTTTCCGCTCCTGCGGGCTCGCTCCTGCGCCCCCATTTCCGCAGGAGCGAAAACAACAGAACCAGAACTCTTCAAACCTGGAATTTCCATGTTTTTCTCCCGATTTACCATCCGAAAACACACCGAGTCCCCGGGACCTCATCCAAACACACCAACACATCTTAATACCTTATTCGAACTTGTTCCAATCCTCAAAACACGTCTAATAACACCAAAACCCATAATTCACATCAAATTCAAGCCTAAATTCCTTAAAACATTCCGAATTACACATTCAATCAAAAACCCGACCAAACGACGTCCGAATGACCTGAAATTTTGCAGGCACATCCAAAATCACCTAACGGAGCTACTGCAATTGTCGGAATTCCATTCCGACCCCCGGATCAAAATCTCACAAACCGTTCGGGTTTCGCCAAAATTCAACCTTAGCCAATTCAAGCCTATTTCTACACCGGCCTCCAAATTCAATTCCGATCGCTCCCCTAAGTCACAAATCACCTCCCGAAACTAACCGAATCATCAGAATCCGATTCCGAGCCCTCTAACCAAATAGTCAACTCCGGGTTAACTTTCCTTATTCAAGTCTCCTTCAAAAAGGCTATATGCCTCATTTTCAATCCAAATCACTCCTAAATCACCCGATAGACTCTAACACCGATATAAAAGCATGAAACATGAAATTACAACATAACGGGGTGGTAATTCCTGTGACGACGGGCCGGGTCGTCACATTGAGGCAGCCAAGAATTGACCTCGACCAGCTTTAGTGACCGAGATTCGGAGATTCTTGGGGTTAGCAAGGTACTACCGTCATTTTGTAGAGGGGTTTTATTCTATTGCAGCCCTGATGACCAGGTTGACCCAGAAGGGTGCCCAGTTTAGATGGTCATATGAGTGTGAGGCGAGCTTTCAGAAGCTCAAGACAGCTCTAACTACGACACTGGTGTTGGTTTTTTCCCACGGGTTCAGGGCCTTACACAGTTTATTGTGATGCTTCCCGTACTGGGCTTGGAGCAGTATTGATGCAAGATGGCAAAGTTATTGCCTATGCCTCGAGACAGTTGAAAATCCATGAGAAGAACTACCGGTTCATGACCTAGAGTTGGCAGCGATTGTTCATGCTTTGAAAATTTGGAGGCATTATCTATATGGTGTGGTGTGCGAGGTATACACAGATCACAAAAGCCTACAGTACTTGTTCAAATAGAAGGAGTTGAATGTGCAGAAGAGGAGATGGCAAGATTTGTTGAAAGATTATGATGTTACTATCTTGTACCACCCGGGTAAGGCTAATGTGGTGGCCGATGTGTTGAGTAGAAAGTCTGCCAGCATGGGTAGTCTTGCTTATATTCCGATCAGCCAGAGACTACTTGCTTTAGATGTTCAGGCCTTGGTCAACCAATTTGTGAGATTAGATATTTCTGAGCCTAGCATAGTGTTGGCTTGCACGGTCGCTCATTCTTCTTTATTGGAGCGTATCCGTGATCGACAGTTTGATGATCCCCATTTGTGTGTCCTGAGAGACACGGTGCAGCGTGGAGGTGCCACGAAGGTAACCTTAGGTGACGACGGGGTGTTGAGATTGCAGGGACGAGTTTGTCTGCCCAATGTTGATGGGATGCGAGAGTTGATCTTAGAAGAGGCCCATAGTTTTCGGTATTTTATTCACCCGGGCACCGCAAAGATGTATCAAGACTTGTGGCAGCATTATTGGTATTGTAGGATGAAAAATGATGTTGTTGTGTATGTTGCTCAATGTTTGAAATATCAGCAGGTCAAGTATGAGCATTAGAGACCCGGTAGCTTGTTTCAGAGAATTGAGCTTCCTTAGTGGAAATAGGGGAGGATTACCATCGATTTCATTACTGGACTCCCACTGACTCGGAATAAGTTTGATGTTATTTGGGTCATTGTTGATAGGCTAACCAAGTCAGCGCATTTCATTCCAGTAGTAGTCTTCTATTCATCCGAGAGGTTAGCTGAGATTTATATCCGGGAGATTGTTCGCCTCTATGGGGTGCCAATATCCATCATCTCAGATCAGGGTATGTAGTTTACCTTCTGCTTCTGGAGAGCAATTCAGCAAGAGTTAGGCACCCAGGTTCAGTTGAGCGCAGCATTCAATCCTTAGATGGACGATCAGTCCGAGCAGACTATTCAAATTTTGAAAGATATGCTACGTGCTTGTTTCATTGACTTTGGAGGCTTGTGGGACCAGTTTTTACCTTTAGCAGAGTTCGCCTACAACAACAGCTACCAGACCAGCATTTAGATGACTCCATATGATGCATTGTATGTTAGGCGATGTCGATCTCCAGTTGGATGGTTTGAGCCAGGAGAGGCTCGTTTGTTGGGTACTGACTTAGTTCAGGAGTTCTTAGATAAGGTCAAGATCATGCAGGAGATGTTGCGTTCAACTTAGTCTAGGCAGAAGAGTTATGTAGATCGTAAGGTTCGAGATGTAGATTTTATGGTTGGTGAGCGAGTATTGCTCCAGATGTTGCCTATGAAGGGCGTGATGAGGTTCGAAAAGAAGGGCAAGCTTAGCCCTAGTTACATTGGTCCATTTGAGATTCTTGATCGAGTGAGAGAGGTGGCTTATAGACTTGCATTGCCACCCAGCTTATCAGCCGTGCATCCAGTTTTCCATGTGTCTATGCTTCGGAGGTATCACGGTGATCCTACACATGTGTTAGACTTTAGCACTGTCCAGTTGGACAAGGATTTATCTTACGAGAAGGAGCCTATAGATATTTTAGACCGGTAGGTTTATAAGATGAGATCTAGCACTTTTCCCTCTGTTCATGTTCAGTGGTGAGGTCAGCCCCCTGAGGCCTCGACTTGGGAGTCTGAGTCTGATCTGTGGAGCCATTACCCATATTTCCCGACTCAGGTACTTTTTTCCTTTGTCCGTTCGAGGACGAACGGTTGTTTTAGAGGCGGAGGATGTGACGACCCAAAGGACCATAACCTATTGTCTCATATGTTCTGTGTTTCCGAGGTCTTGAAAACCTTATTTTCTATCACCTCAATTCACGTGCTCAATCTGGGCGCGTAGCCGAAAAGTTTTTGTGTTGAATTATGTAAATAAATTAAAGAATTTTGATATTAATATGATTATAATTGATTTAGGTCAAAATTATAGGTAAACGGATCCGGGCCCGATATTGGACGATCCCGGAAGGTTCGCAAAAAAATATGGGACTCGGGCATATGCCCAGAGTCGAAATCTGAGGTCTAGAACTTGAGAAAAAGAATTTTCTGTTAAATTGTTTTTCTAAAATTATTAAGGAAAATGGAAATAAAAATTGACTATAAGACTATGGTATCGGGCTCGTATTTTGGCTTTGACGCCCGGTTCAAGTCTTATATATTTTTAAGCGCTTTTTGTGAAGTTTAGTCGAAATCGGACGTCGTTTGACGTGTTTCGGACTATAAGTTCCAAGTTTGAAAGTTATGAAGTTCAGAAGAAAAATCATGAGTTTTGAGGCTTGATTTAGTGTAAATGATGTTATTTTGGCGATTTTATCGCGCAAGTAAGTCCGTAGGATATTTTTGAGGTTGTGTGTATATTTGGTTTGGAGCCCCAAGGGCTCGGGTGAGTTTTGGATATGCATCGGATTGCATTTCTCATGTTTTTGAAAATCTGGTATGCTAGCTTCTGTGATCTTCGCAAATGCGAAGATGGGGCTCGCAATTGCGAGTTCGCAAATGCGAACATTGAATCGCAATTGCGAAGCTTGGGATTTTTGCATGGGATCGCAAATGCGATCTTCTTCTATCGCAAATGCGAGATAAGGGAAACCTTGGCCAGATCGCAAATGCGATCAAGACTTCGCAAATATGAAGTTCGCACCTGGTCCCAATGTTCGCAAATGCGAACCTCTGTCTCGCAATTCCCAGGCTTGTCATGTTCAGAAATGCGAACCTATTTTCGCATTTCCCATATCCGAGGCATAGCAAATTTTATATTTTGTTGAATTTCCACCACTTTTTACCATTCTTTCAAAACTCACAAACCATAGGCGATTTTTCAAGAGCAAACTTCATCCCAAATCACTTGTAAGTCGATGTTTACTCAATTCTTTCAACTTTTAACATCATTAAACATATTTTCCACTTTAAATCAAAGATTTTCATGGGTGAAATATGGGTTTTTGGGTAGAACCTTGGTTTTTTTATAAATTGGGGAGTTGGACCTCGATTTGAGATCTGATTTCAAAATAAATTATATATTTGAACTCGTGGGGGAATAGGTAACCAGATTTACCCCAAGTTTTTACCATGTGGGCCTTGGGGCGTTTTGGGTATTTTTGAGTAAAACTTGGGAAAATCATTTTTATGCATTCAGATTAATTCATATAGAGTTCATTAAAGTAATTGAACAATTTATGATTAGATTCAAGCGAATTGGAGGTAGAAAGAACCGCTAGGTAAAGCAATAGCTGAGGATTAAGTATATTTCAAGGCTCTGAGGTAAGTGTTTGGTTTAACCCTAGCTTGAGGGAATAAGAGTTGAGTCTTGTTGCTAATTGCTATGCGATCGAGTACGATGTATAGGCATGGTGACGAGTATATATACATTTGTGTCTAACATGATCGTGAGTCTTTATAATATGATTATCATGAACTGATTATGGAGATATGGAGCGGGTTGCACGCCGCAACTGTTATCGAGGCTACGTGTTTATATTTGAGTATTGATTTCTTGTCCATTGTAGATATAAGCCGTTTTAGTTGTTACTCTGGATTACTGGTAATATTGTATTTTTCCATAGCATGTTTCCCCTCCCATGTTGGTAATTACTTGGTATTCGATTTCCGCTGTATATTTATAATTGCACAGGTTTATGTGGTGTCCAGTCTAGCCTCGTCACTACTTCGTCGGGGTTCGGCTAGACACTTACCAGCACATGGGGTCGGCTGTGCTGATACTATACTTTTGTGTATTTTTGCACAGGTTCGGATTTTCAGCAGCAGCAACAACAGTAGTTCGGGAGCAGGATTTTATTATCATGAGACTGAGGTAGCCTTGCAGGCGTCCGTAGGCCCGACGTCTCATCTTATGTTTTCATTTTTACTGTTGCCTCATTATTTTCGAGACAGACAACTATTATATTTTTTTAGACCCTTGTATTTAGTTTGTTCTTAGTGGTTCGTGAGTATATGATACCAAATCTTGGGTAGATAAATTAGATTTCCGCAGTTATTGTTATTATTATTACTAATGTTATAAATAGTCAACAGAATAATTTTACTAATAAAAATAGTAGGTAAGTTAGCTTGACTAGCTACCACGAGTAGGCGCCATCACGATCTCAATGGTGTGAAATTCGGGTAGTGACACTTTGAAGACTAGACTATTAAAGATATTGACAAAGATGAGAAGATAGATTCTCAGAGTAATGAGAACTTAGTTGATATTGATCTAGTTTCTATTGCTAGGGCACTATTAAACATGAAGGAACCCAAGACAATGATGGAGATAATGATCAAGATCAAAATGATCATCATGGTGTAGATGTAATGGATGCTCCAGTTGATGAAGTTGTGGTTGATCAGCAATCAATTCCGGCTCAGGTAACTACTTCGAATTCTCTTGAAACCTCTCTTAGAAGAAGTACAATGAAAAAGAAAAAATTCATGAGATATCCTCCTGATGAGTATGCACTTTTGACTGATATGAGAGAACATGAAAATTACGATGAAGCCATGCAACATACTCACAAAGATAAATGGATCAAAGCCATGGAAGATGAGATGAAGTCACTCCATGAGAATGGAATATAAGAGAGCTTTATCTAATAAATGGATATTCAGAATAAAGCAAGACAACCGTAGTTATGCGCCTAGGTACAAGGCGAGGTTAGTTGTTAAAGGTTTTGGCCAGAAGAAGGGAGTTAACTTTGATTAAATTTTCTCCTCTGTTGTGAAGATGAGATGAAGTCACTCCATGAGAATGGCACATAAGAGAGCTTTATCTAATAAATGGATATTCAGAATAAAGCAAGATAACCATAGCTCTGCGCCTAGGTACAAGGCGAGGTTAGTTGTTAATGGTTTTGGCCAGAAGAAGGGAGTTAACTTTGATGAAATTTTCTCCCATGTTGTGAAGATGTCTTCTATTCGTGTGATTCTAGGCTTAACCGCGAGTCTAGCTTTAGTAATTGACCAGATGGATGTCAAGACTGCTTTTTTCATGGTGATTTAGATGAGAATATTTATATGGAGCAGCATGAGTACTTCGTAGTTAATCTTGCAGATAAACATGCCTATTGCAGAAAATTGGCAGGCATGAAGCCTGTCAATAGTTCCTATACTTGAAGATACATTTGACCTTTTGGTTGAAGGGGAAGTTTGTTAGCACATGCTCATATTGTCCAACCAAAGGCCCAATGGCCTAATCCTATTCTCTTTTGGTTTTCTTTCCTATTCGGAATTAGATTCGGTGTTTATTCCTATTTTGAGTGGGTCTTGGTTTTAAGAGAAAGCACCAATCATGATCTATAAATAGAACAACCTTGGAGAATTACTCTATGCTCATTGATACAAATCTTTGAAAGACTTAATCACATAAAAGTGCGTTTTCAGGTAGCTTTCATCAAGAGAGAAGAGAGAAGAAAAATATTTATTTTGTTGCAGATTTTTATTACGACCAACCAATTTCAAATCACGTTTCCAATTTGTCAACCGCTAGATCCGGCTGAAATTTCGACTGAGTATTCATAACATCTTGCTCTTCAATTTGAACGGTAGAGATCGAATTTGGAGGTCCATAGAATCTAATTTTTAGCCTTGAACTGCAGCTTCATTTTTATGGATTCTCCTCTTTCTTCAAGTTTCGTCGTTGCTCTTGTTGCTATTGTTGCTTCGTGTTTGACACTTGTTGTGTAGCCAATTTGGAGGACTTTTGTAACCTTCTTATTGTTATAGTGGAGGCTTTTAGATTTTTGTGATTCCGTAGTTTTTACCTTCGATTTGAAGAGTTTTTCATATTAAAATTTGGTGTCCATTATTTTCTTTATTTTCGGGTTTGTCTCTTCCTCGACATAACAATAGGAACTTATAAACCTTTAGATTTTGGATTGTTTCTACGAGTAAACTGTCATACTTAGAAAAATAATGTAGAGTTGCTAATAAAAACAGGCGCCTACCTGTATAACAAGAGGCATGTCTTCAGTCTTTACATTGTAGGTCTTGAAACGAGTAATCCACCATAAAAAAGAAAAGAAAAAAAGGATACTCCATCCTCGCCTACATTTTCCAGCCTAAGAATTTGATTCTCTCGACAATCCACATGCATGTTTATCTCTTCATTGGACTCATAAATATTAAATACACATTTGATTAATATTTAGTTTGAAATGGTATTGTACAACTCTTGAGTTTGAAAATATCACCAAACTTCTTTTCGTTTTAATCATTATTGATATATTAGATGTCCGACATTTATGATGTCAGCATTTGGCAATAATGTCAACGTTATAAGCACCTGTTTTTGGAGGACAATGTTTTAGCTTGTGGTAATAACATTACATTAGTATTTTTCACACCGATTAAGTGAATGAGTTATAGTTTGGGTTTCAAATCACAAGGATTGAACTGTCATATTTTTTCATTTAGTGTGATAATAACTAACATTATGTAAATTGCACATATATTGGTAATGTTTGCAAAGAAAAGTAAGTTGAACCTTTTATCTTTTTCTTATAAGTGGTGCTTAATTAGTCATTTTGCCGTCCTCAATCTAAGGATCAGGAAGAATTATGGAGGAGGAGATCTTTCAACGTAAAGCAATTATTATTACTATATATTTTAAAATAAAATCTTAAATTTTTTTAATCACTATTATTACTACTATTGTTACCCTCTCCCTAGGATTTTTTTTTTTTGAAAAATTATTATGGAAATTGTTTGACCAAAAGATATTAAAACCTTTTTGATTAAATTAATTAATGATGATGAAAGGGTAAATCTTAGTCAAGCATAATCAACTTCGGATCTAAGAATGTATCACAACACAATAAATGGAAAGTAAGAACAATCACCAAATTATTTGACCAAAAGATATTAAAACATTTTTGATTGAATCAATTAATGACGAAGAAGGGGTAAATATTAGTCAAGCATAATCAACTTCAGATCTAAGAATGTAAGCAATACAATGAATGGAAAGTAAGAACAATCAACAGCTATTGATGTTAAATATCTCATCTTTGATGAGATAGAGAGAAAAATCAGTTACATTCTTTAGAGGAGGAAACTACAAGAGAAAGAATAGAGAGAAAAAGTCCGGCCCTCCTTTTTCCGAGAATTCCCCTTCTATATATAGTTCTCGGAGCTTTACTATGTTATTTGACCAACGTGCTCTTCACGTGACGATCTTTTCATCGTTATTCAAGGATCGTTATTACTTGACGTACACTATCCCTGATTGGATCGAGGTTGGTTGTGGTGCTTCTCGCCATTAGGCGAGGTCCCAGCTTGGTCGACCACTATGGTCATATTTTGACCCAGACATTTAGTCCCTCCGTCCGTCGAGGTCGTCCCTTGGTGAGCTTGGTGGATGGACTTTGTAAAGTGTAGGAGAAATCTGATTGTTCATGTCTTGAATGAAGTTTTTAAATCGAGGTGGCGGCGCAATGCTTCAACAATGCTTTTGTTTCGTTGCATTCGTTCGGAGTTGAAACATTGCGTTGATTTGAAACGTCGCTTATGGTTACTGCCATTATGACACACGTTTTCTAGGAATCGAACTGTTTCATGCTTTATCAGTGCTAATTGGCGAATATTATGTTTCACGCTTGGGGCATTTATATCCCTATAAATAGGGGAAAATCACCAATCCACTAGCACACTTTCTTGGCTTATCAAAAGAATTTTGCAAATTTTCTTCTTCCCGATACTTTAGATTTTTTATTCTCTCTTGTTGGTAAGAAATTGGCATCTTTGTCTTCCCTCTTACTTCCTTTGTTCATTCATTCTATTTAGTTGAGATAAATAGCTGGTTCTTTTTCCCGTACTGGCGATTTTGTCGCATTTTCGGTGTCAGAAAATGATGTTCTTGTTCCTGGAGGAGTAAAAGTAGTAGTGGATGAAGAGGTTCCAACGGCGCCCGAAATATTGCCTCATCCTAGGAAGCCGTGGACCGATTTCAATAGCCCTGTCAGAGAGGAACCAAAACCAGTTTCCTCTATTATGAATGAGGCGACGATGTTGCTGAATGTCAGGTAAGGAATTCCGTATCATGTTGAGATGTTGCCGGTGGAGGGGGATGATATTATACAGTTCAACCGCCTAGGATATTGTGCGTCCTACGCATATCCTTTTATTGCCGGGTATACGCTTCCTCTCCCTTCCCCGGTGGTAGATTTTTGCTGTTTCTATGAGGTGTGTCTGGATCAACTTTTGTCGTACTTGTATAAACTGTTCCTCATGCTGCTTAAGTTTACGAAGCTTGCCGGCTGGGAGATCACTCTAAGACACATGCTCAATATCTTTGTACCTCAACGCATTTGAGGCACGATGATCCACATGCACCATCGAGGGACGAAGAGTCTGGTAGTGAATATGGACGATAAAGTCAATCATCATTTCTATAAAAACTATTTTATGTGTGGACTGAGCACCTTGTGTTGGATTCTACAGGGTTCCCTGAGAGATGGAACTTCACACATAAGTTTTAATATTTTTTGTCGGAATGATAGTCGACTGCTTTTCTTGGGAAGTGTTGAACTGTTTTGCCTTTGCAGCCGCGGGCCTACCCCTACGTCTGTTGACGATATCCGCGAATGGGTGAATGTCATTCTTTCTCATACGATGGGAGTTCACCAATGGTCGTCCTTCTATGAGAAATATGGACGCAATCCCCTTATTGGTAAGTAGTCTTGCCGCAGTATCTGTTTCCCACTTTGCAATTTGGCTTTGTTGCTTATACGGCTTTAATCGCTATTAGGGAGAGTACGGAGGGCAAGGTCTCCTCCACTTACATTTCATCTGCTGACGTCTTCTGCTTGGTCGGTACCAAGGTCTGTTGTCCAACCTATGACACGATCTACTCAAGTGGAATCCACGGTCGTAGCCGTATACATGGAAACTATTTCTCGAATTGGGGCTCCGACTACTGCTTCCCGCTCAGCGAGAGTGTCTTCTCATGCTGAGGATGGGGAACGGTCGTCAAAGAGACGACGAGTGGAGTCTAAAACATCTTTTTCAACCGTTGTAAGCTTAGAGGGCGGCATTGTCTATGATGGGAGTTGATGTTAGCTCGCCCACAGTGGTAGAAGCAGTGATCATGAACAGTCTGATGACGGAGGCCTTGACTGCTGCCATTGATCAACAAACTGTTGCAACAAGGAGTCGAAGCCCCAAGACTGCTATCACCACTTTGGGCGGCCCTTCGTCTTTCGTACCAAGTCATGCTTCTTCCTCGGCCGTGGAAAAGGGGAAGGGGCCGTGGTTGATGATTATGAGTCTGAATTCGACCTTGATCCTGACGATGTCAGGATGTTCGAGGAAGTCCTTACTCGTATAATGGTACATGCGGGAGGCCTATCCCATATACTTGAAATCTCGTCGGAGATCAACCTTCTAGGGGATATGAAAGTGTGACGACCTGGCCCGTCGTCACGAGAGTTACCGTCATGTTATCCCCTATTGTGTGTTTCATGTTTCTATATCTATGTTAGAGTTTATCGAGTAAATTTGGATTTGATTCTGGTTGAAAATAAGGCATATAGCCTTTTTGAGTAAAGCTTGTTTCTAAAAAGTCAACCTGAAGTTGTTTATGTGGTTAGAGGGCTCGAATATGGATTCTAGTGATTTGGTTAGCTTCAAAAGGCAATTTGTGACTTAGGATAGCGATCGAAATTGAATTTGGAGGTTCAGTGTAGAAATATGCTTGAATTGGCTAAGTTGGAATTTTGGCAAAAACCGGTCGATAGTTGAGATTTTGATTCGGGAGTCGGAATGAAATTCCGACAGTTGCAGTAGCTTCGTTAGGTGATTTTGGATATGTCTGCAAATTTTCAGGTCATTCGAATATCATTTGATCGGGTTTTTAATAGAATGTAGGTTTTAGAAGTTTTGGTTGAAACTTAGGCTTGAATCTGCCATGATTTGATGATTTTTGTGTTTAATGATATATTTTTATGATTGGAACAAGTTCGTATCATAATTTGGAGTAGTTTGGTGGTTTTGGTTGAGGTCCCGGGGCCTCGGGGGTGTTTCCGGGGGTCAACTGGACCATTTTGAGTTGATGAACAGGTCAGATTTGCTGTCATGAGTGTTGGAGACGATTGCTCTATGCGATCGCAATGGGTATGATGGATCGCATAAAAGATTTTGGAGGAGGCTCAGATTTGTTCAATGTGATCGCGGAATGGGTAATGCTATCGCATAGTAGTGGAGGTTTGTTCTCTGCGATCGCATAGTGTATTGGCCAGGGGTCCTAGGTCCCTATTTTTGTTCAATGTGATCGCGGGCGTGTGAATGCGATGTCATAGGTTTTTTTGGTAAAGTAATGCGATCGCATGGGTATTTGTGCGATCGCATAAGGTAATTTGTTAAGGCTGAAAGTTTATTCTATGCGATCGCACTGATGGTGATGCAATCGCATAGTGTTAATTATTGAACGGACAGAACAGTTAAGTAATATTTCATCCGCGAGGGTTTTTATTATTTCACCATTCTTGGGCAAGTTTTGAAGCTAGGGAACATGAGATTAAGAGATTTTTATCTAGACTTCGATTGGAGGTAAGTTTTATGGTCTAATTACGTAATTTTATCCTAGAATCTTCATCTATATCACTGAAAATTGGAGGATTTAAGGTGTAAATTGGGGTTTTGTTTGAAGCCTAAGAAAAATAGAAAATCGATGATTTGGAGGGGCAAATGAACTCTGATTTTGATAAATTTGAAGTGTATAAACTCGTGGCGAGACGAGAATTTTGAAAATATAGGTTTCATAATTTTTC
Organism: Nicotiana noctiflora; assembly: GCA_032618575.1. Taxonomy (NCBI): domain Eukaryota; kingdom Viridiplantae; phylum Streptophyta; class Magnoliopsida; order Solanales; family Solanaceae; genus Nicotiana; species Nicotiana noctiflora. The sequence continues at coordinate 79,579 of JASVEL010009867.1, forward strand.
GAGAAGCGGGCCCGGGGTCGAGTTTTGGCAGCTTCGTATTTTTGGGTGTAATTCGAGTTATTTTGATTGGGTTATGTTCCTTTAGCCTATTCTGACGTATTCCTATTGGTTTTGATCAGATTCTGCACCCGTGGAGGCCGATTCTCGTGGCAAGGGCATTTCGGGCTAGTTTTCGAGCCGATTCGAGGTGAGTAATGGGTATGGATGATGACCTGAGGGTTTGAAACCCCGGTATATCACTATGTGACACTGTATTGAGGTGAGACATGTACTCTACTGTGAATGCGGGGTCGATTATGATCGGGGACTATGGCTTAGTCCGACTGTGTAGTATTATACTGTGTTGTTGGCTATAAATGAGCTAGTAAACCTCCTACTTGAATGGTTGTGGATATTTTTGGGCTGTAAGCCAGTTATTTGGATCCCATGAGGATCGTTATAATTACTTCTATAATTATAACATATTACTCTGATATCAGTACTAAGCTAAACATTGTCTAAAATGGTTTTCCAAACTCTGGTATTTCTAAACACTATTTTCTACTATTATTGATAAAAATAGATTTCAAAATGATATTTTCTGTGCCCGCGAGGCTTGCATTGCATCTAGCCGGACTAGCAGTGGATCGGGCTGCGCACCGCAGCATATCACTGATATTGCGCTTGGGCTGTAGGATCCCCTCCGGAGTATGAACCCCAATAGTGAGCGCGGGTACCCAAATGGATTGGGCTACTCATTGTAGCGGTCATATTCATGCATCTGCATTACATTTAGATATATTTGTTGTACTACTTTAGTTGTTATAGCTTTATCTGAGACTTATACTGTTAAAAATGGTAAAAAGAAGGTTATTATACAGCTTTGCTTAGTGAATTATTGGATATTTTTACCTTCAATATCTTTATCCGTGCTTATTACCACTGAGTTGGAAGTACTCACACTACTCCCTGCACCTTGTGTGCAGATCCAGGTACATCATAGCAGGGCTGACTCCCTAGCTGCTTCAAAGATCATATCCGGACAGCCGAGGTAGCTGCCTAGCGTCCGTAGGACCTGACTTTCCCAGTTATCCTCTTTTATATTAGACTTTTCCGCATTTGCCAGATACTTTACGTATTTAGTATCACTGTTGTATTATTGGTAGAGGCTCTTGACTTATGACTCCAGTTCTGTGGGAGGTGTTATACTGTTTGGGATATTGTTTTGCAACTTATGCTAAAATATCGTATTTCTTCTATTATTGTTAATTCTTTGACTTAAAACGATATTTGGTAGCTCGGTATTGTGTGAGAATGGTTAGGCTGGCCTAGAAATATGCTGGGTGCCGACACGACTGGGTTTTAGGATCGTGACAAAAAGACTTGGTACCGCAGTTTGACCATTTGTGCTATGCCACCTGTCACACCTCTTTTTTACGCACCCGCAAGGATGCAAAGAGTTTTTCCAATTAAAGGACAATCGAGATGGGATTTATTTTAATTATTTCAGAGTCGCCACTTGGGAGATTTATGGTGTCCCAAGTCACCGGTTAAATCCCGAATCGAGGAAAAGAATGACTCTATTTAACAGTCCGCGAACCATAAATCCGGATAAGGAATTCTATTAACCCGGGAGAAGGTATTAGGCATTCCCGAATTCCGTGGTTCTAGCACGGTCGCTCAACCTGTCGTGTTTGGCTTATCTATCTGCTTTTTACAATTATGTACTTAGTGCAAGTTAATACCCCTTTACCGCTTTTATTATTGGTTGTGATTTACGAAAGAGAAAGTTGCTTAAAAATATGCTTTCGAATCACGTCACATGAAATGCACCCGGATCCTCAACATATTCTTATTCAACATTTCGGGGTTTGGATTTGGGTCACATGAAATGCACACCCGTATTTAAAAAAGGTAAAACTAAATATGCGCCCGGATCGACTACTTATTTACACTCGTTGAGAAAGGCGTGATATTCGTTAAGAAACGACGCATCTCGAAATCTAAGTATTTATATGTACATTTATGACGGCTATGTGATTAGTGTAACTATTGGGCGAGGCGTACCTTTGATTCAAATCTAAAGCGAACTACATCCCACTGTATCTTACTTAAGAGTTGATTCCGAATTACTTAAAACTTGCTACGAACCACACCACATGAAATGCGCCTGTGGTTCCTAACACGCTTTGTTTACTCTTGCCCAAAATTGGGGTCGGGTCACATGAAATGCACCCCGACTCTTTTTAATCTAATTACGTCATTCCGTTGAGTAACAACTCCCTAGCTAATCTTGCTTGTAACATAAGGTCTATCATTTAACAGGTTTGGAGATTACACACATGAGTAGGGAAGATTGAACGGAGATACAACAGACTAATTCGGGTTTACGTGCATATCTAATGATAGTGTGTCTTTGGTCTGGCTACATTTTCCGTAACAAAACTAGCAATACAAATTTAATTAGACAGTAATAGAACGTAATCAAGCATAGACTTTGGACGACTACATGATTCAACAGACTTCAAACATAAACTTCAGGCTTCATTCTTTTTGAACCAAGGAATTACAATAACAGAGATGTGTACCTGGAATGCGAAAGAACAAAGAAGAGTGAGCAATGGCAATGCCGCAACAGTAACAGGAACAGTAACAGCAACAACTCCACACCAAAACAAATGGTGAACCAGCTAATAACCCCAACAACCCAACAGTGATCAAATTCTTCAAACTCTACCAACTAATGGACTAATGGAACAGTAATGGCCAGGCAGCAATCAAATGGCAATTACAGCCAAGTAGCACAGCAACAAACAACCAAGAAGAACAAACTGGACCAACCTCAACAACACTGAACCAGCACAATGTTGGACCAAGCAGCAACAAACAGACCCAACAGCAACAAAATAATGAAACAACAGCAACAACCAAACCAGGCAGCAAACTATAGACCAAGCCAGCAACCAAAACGACCAAGAGCAACAACACTACTGACCAACAGCCTCAAAGGAACACCATAGCAACAACAATGGCCAAACAACTCGACCACTGAAGCAAACAATCGAAGCAGTGATCACAAATCCTATGAAACAGTAGCTTTTCCCTCTGTATCTTCCTATATGTGTATCAAAAGGTATTCTTGCTGCCTATATTTCTCTTCAGGTTTTCTCTCCAGTGTGACTGTTTTGTTTTTGCTCTCCAGATACTCTCAAGTATTCTCCAGGTACTCTCTAATGTCTGTATGAATATGTTCTCTCCAGGTTTACTGTTTTTGCTTCTCCAGGTATTTCAGTCCCTACTGTATGAATCTCCCTTTTAGGTATCAATACCTATCTATTTATAACCACAGACAACACCTAGGACACCCAGATTCTGCAGAACAGCCCCTTGCCCATCCTCCTTCTGTCCAACCCACTAAACTATGTCTAAGTATGGGGTTTTCATAATTAAAAATTGGTAATTGCAGGGCACTGGTGGGCTGCTCTGCTGTGACAGTGGATTCCACTGACTAGCCTCATGTGCAGGGCACCAAATACTCTAAGTGTTGAACCCTGATTCCCTAGTTAGCTTAATTTGAATCATAACTTCAGTTTCAAACCAATCAAACAGTCCCATTCAATCCAGGAATGCTAATTACTGTGTGGTAATTCAAATAACTCAACCTAGGTAATTAATTAGAAGATGACATCTAATCCACTACAACACATAGCAATGATAACAGATTAATTGGCTAACAATGATTCTGAAATTTCAACGAATGCCGGACATATGCGAAGTTAACTATTCGACGACGCTAATCGACGCGAGTTCGTATCCTATAACTAACACATTCAACTAAGCGATACAGAAAACAATTGACCAAAACAAAAGGTCTTGGAGAAGAAATGACAACTAAGGACGGCCAAGAAGAAAATTAAACCAATTGAAACTAACAAAGAACACACAAACCACTAAAAACAGAAGAAGATTGAAATACCTAATGAAGGCAATCCGAACTCGAACAAACTCAAGCTTCCACGGACTTGAGATTGCATTTTTGAAGTGAACACGCTTTAATTGAAGTGTTTTTCGAACGAAAAACACTCCAATTAGAGCCTATTGACTCCAAATTCTTAAACTCGGACAAAATCCCTAATCTTGGAATTCTAGGGTTCTTGGGCTCGGATTTGGGGCTTTTGCATTTCTGGTTAGATTCGAGGTAAACGAAAGTCGACGGGGGTGTGGGGGAGGTATGAGGAGACTGTGGTGTGAATTTGGTGAAGTTTGGCGTAGTTTGGGTTTTGACTCGAATCTTTGAATGAAGATTCGAGCCGTTGGGTGGTGATTCGAGGTTAGCGAAGGCCGGATCCGTGATGGGGGAGGTGAGGGGAAGGTTTTGGCATTGGTTTGGTGGTGATTGGCCTACCGGAACCGCCGTGAGGCGATTTCCGGCAGGCGGGGCACGGCGGCGTTACGCTGGGTGTTTGAGAGCTCCTGAGGGAGATGAAGGGAGAGGGGGGGTCCGGCTTGGGGGGCGGGGTATGGAATGAGCCTTATATATGATTTGAGAAGTTAAATCCTGATCGTTGGATCAAACTCGATCAACGATCAGGATCTTCTCACTTAAACCAAACGGCGTCGTTTGGTCAAGTCATAGGCTGAATGTATTTTGGCATTAAAGGATTAATCTGGGCCGTTGGATAATAAAATCCAACGGTCCAGATCGAGCGTTACACAGGCTGAAGCTGGACGGATATTTGGGCTGGATTAGAGGAAATTCGTTTGGGCCTGGCTTTTAGACTAAGTTTTGGCCCAGATCGGATTTTCATGATGTACTATATGTGTATGTGTATATATATATATATATATGTATATATATACATATATATATATATATATATACACACATATGTATATATACTAACCTATAACACCGCTATTTTTTTACTACAATTAACGTACACAATTACGTATCACCTAAAAATGTAAATCACATGACTTCGATATCAAACACTAAAAATGCAAAACTTAGCATATATTTTTTGTATTTTTAATTTAAATAAATAAACATGCACACAAAAGATAAAGTAACACAAAATCAACAAAAAATCATACCCCACACGAAACTATTTTTATTTTTGAATTTTCTGGGAGTACTTCTCAAGTAAGGCAAAAATCACGTGCTCACAGCTTCCCCTCTTTGCGCGTAAACACGCAGAGTTTTCGTGCAAAGATAAATGAGCGGATATAAGCGATTTTTGCCCATTCGAACACTCCGTATGAAGCATTTTGGAAAAGTTTTGACCGAACCTTGCTTCAAAGGTCTCCTACATATCCCTGGCTAAAAGGGAATCAGGTCAATGTAGTTCGGGAAGTTCTGGTAGCTGGGACTACCATGCCCGTTGCGATCTCGTTGTTACTGCTGTTGCCGCTGTTACTGCTGTTACCACTGCTTAGCTGATTTCCTTGTTACACCGCGCTAAGCAACAAAAACGAGAAGCTAGACTAAGTTACAGTACTACAAGTTCTTATCTATCCTTTTTAACTTGATCTTGTCGCGCTCCTTGCCATCCTGTCTGACTTGGCGTTCCTTCTGATGCTTCTTCTCTTCTTACGAACTTGGATTCATGCCGGAGATTTCGGTTACATTCTACCGCTTTCCTCTACCAAATTAAAACAGATCGCCACTCCATTCTCCAGGCGGGCTCCCTGATTTCAACTAAATCTTCAAAATTAAATCGCCACTCCATTCTCCAGGCGGGCTCCCTGACTTCAACTACAACTTCAAAATTAAATCGCCACTCCATTCTCCAGTCGGGCTCCCTGACTTTAACTACTACTCCAAAATTAAATCGCCACTCCATTCTCCAGGCGGGCTCCCCGACTTCAACTACAACTTCAAAATTAAATCGCCACTCCATTCTCCAGGCGGGCTCCCTGACTTCAACTACTACTCCAAAATTAAATCGCCACTCCATTCTCCAGGCGGGCTCCCCGACTTCAACTATAACTTCAAAATTAAATCGCCACTCCATTCTCCAGGCGTGCTCCCCTGACTTCAACTACTACTTCAAAATTAAATCGCCACTCCATTCTCCGGGCGGGCTTCCCTGACTTCAACTATAACTTCAAAATTAAATCGCCACTCCATTCTCCGGGCGGGCTCCCCGACTTCAACTACTACTTCAAAATTAAATCGCCACTCCATTCTCCAGGGCGGGCTTCCCGACTTCAACTACTACTTCAAAATTAAATCGCCACTCCATTCTCCGGGCGGGCTCCCTGACTTCAACTATAACTTCAAAATTAAATCGCCGCTCCATTCTCCGGGCGGGCTCCCCGACTTCAACTACTTCAAAATTAAATCGCCACTCCATTCTCCAGAGGCGGGCTTCCCGACTTCAACTACTACTTCAAAATTAAATCGCCACTCCATTCTTCGGGCGGGCTCCCCGACTTCAACTACTACTTCAAAATTAAATCGCCACTCCATTCTCCAGGCGGGCTCCCTGACTTCAACTACTACTTCAAAATTAAATCGCCATTCCATTCTTCAGGCGGGCTCCCTGACTTCAACTACTACTTCTGATTTCATCCTATCTTGATTACCTTCCTTTGCCTCTTGTACCCTATCCTTGTTCCTGCATTACCTCTCGGACCGCCTTCTCTTCCGAATTATCCTGTCTTGGAATTGCTTTCCCTTAGGTCGTGTTACTTTTCTTCTGGCTGCTGGGGATATTTTTTGGAACTGTTTACTCGCCTGCTGGGGGTGATGCTGCTGAGGAAGTATTCTTTGTTTCCTTCACCCCTCATTCTCTTCCTTCTTCCCCTACCTCTTCCGGGACTCACGCTTTTGTTTCCTTGATCAAATTATAGGATGTAATACTGCTGGGGGAATCTCGAAGCCATTTTTCTTTTTCCAATAACTGCTGGAGATGATACCCGGCTCAAAGATCACCCCATCTTGTGTTGCTTTCTACACTTATCCTCTGAATCTTGCTTTCCAGAAAATTTTCGCAACAGGAGAAAATTTTCTGCCCCAATGTGATAAACTTCTGGACGGTATGCTTTTCTGCCGTCGGACCCTCTTTTCCTGCTTTAAATCAAAGAAAAATTGTTAGTTTCAAAAAGCCGCGAGTGGTCGTGCCACTCTTATTGAGGCCATTCTCTTTCAGCTGCTTGGCCTCTCTCGAACTTTGAGGACGACGTTGACGCTTGCTTGGGAAGATGCTTTTTCCACGAACGACCTCTCATCTTTCCTTTTATTCCACTCTTTGGTTTGGTCCGACTCTTTTTAGCCGGTGATCTGTTGCGTGAAATCATTTTTCGGACATGCCACATGTGTCCATCATACTCCATAATTCTTGCGAACCTTCCACTCAGCCTGTCATCCCAATCTTACTATCGTAACGACTTCTGTCTTATTGCCTCGTTCCATGCCTATTCACTTTCAATATACCTGCTTTGGGAGACTTGGTAGTAAGCTTTGAAAAATCAATTTTCGAAAATGAAAGAAAAGAAAAGAATACCGACCGCAAATGACAAAAGAAGAGAAAAACTTTTCTGAACTCAAAAATAGGAAAACTTATCTGAATGTGTGCCCTGATCCAATGTTATGCCGCGCCTTTGAGATTAAACTACCCAGTCTATTCATGTCAATCACTTTCTGATACCGCGTCCTGCTAGAGGTAAACGGGTGTCCCAACCTTGTCTCATGTCGACATCTTGTACCCATCTCATCTTGTCACCTCACAGTGCCCTTCAAAGGGTTTTCACCGATGAGATTCTCTCATTTCTCTCTATCTCCCGTCGCCTTAAGGTGCCCGTAAAGGTTTTCACCGTAAGACTCTCTCATTTTACTTTTCTCAACTTCCTTCGCCTTAAGGTGCCCGCGAGGGTTTTCACCGTTAAGACTCTCTCATTTATGCTTTCTTTCCCTGCGGCGGGGTATCACCCCTGAGATTCCCTCTAGAGCGTCATCCCCTTTCGGCTTGCATCCCGGGTTCAATCGAGGGTCGGGATGTCACTCTTGGCTTTCATTCACATGACTCGGCACTTCTCAAATACTGATCGAGAGGTCTTTCTGGTTCTTAATATGGTTTCTGCGCGTGAGGCCTGAAGAAAGGGGTTTAGCCTCAACGGTTAGCTTATTACAACTTTCGGAATCCACACTATCTTTCAAACGAAACAATGACTTCTGCCCCAGTTTTGTTGCTTGGGGGATTTTTGATTTTTATTTTATTATGACCGAGCCGTGTGGCGCCTACGTATCCTTCTTGAGGAATCAGGTCGAACGTAGTTCACTTTTTCTTGTATTACTTCTTTGTTTCTTTTCTATTCTGTTACACATCTTCCTTGATGATTCCGAAAGAGGGTATATGAAAAAAATAATTAAGGCTCAAATGGGGAAACAAAGGTTGAAGTGTTTGGGTAGTAGAAAAATTGCCTCTGTCATTTCATTCTCCGAAAAATGCCAAATACACACAAACGAAACCAAACGTTGACAAATGCATTAAAGAATTACACATAATATCTCTTAACTCTGCATCAGAATTGATAGCCATATCGGTGCATCTTCCCTCGACATCAGTCAGACATAGAGCGCCGTTGGATAATACTCTAGTCACCACAAAAGGTCCTTGCCAATTTGGAGCGAACTTGCCTTTCGCTTCGGCCTGATGGGGTAGAACTCTCTTCAGCACATGCTGTCCCACTTCAAATCTCCCGGGACGTACCTTCTTGTTATATGCTCTCGCCATTCTCTTTTGATACAATTGGCCGTGACATACTGCTGTCAATCTCTTTTCATCGATCAAGCTCAATTGCTCTAATCGGGTTTTGACCCACTCGTCGTCATCAATCTCAGCTTCAGCGACAATTCGGAGGGATGGGATCTCAATTTCTGCGGGTATTACTGCTTCAGTCCCGTATACCAACAAGTAAGGAGTTGCACCTACCGAAGTCCGGACGGTAGTGCGATAACCCAACAGCGCAAATGGTAACTTTTCATGCCACTGCCTAGACCCTTCTATCATCTTCCTCAATATCTTCTTTATGTTCTTGTTTGTTGCCTCGACCGCACCGTTTGCTTTTGGGCGATACGGTGTGGAATTTCGGTGTGTAATCTTGAACTGTTGACATACCTCTTTCATCAATCCACTGTTAAGATTTGCACCGTTATCTGTAATGATCATCTTTGGAATTCCAAACCTACAAATGATGTGGGAGTGTACGAAGTCCACTACCGCCTTCTTGGTCACTGATTTGAATGTTTTGGCCTCCACCCACTTGGTAAAATAATCAATCGTTACCAGAATGAACCTGTGACCATTGGAAGCCGCAGGCTCAATAGGTCCAATAACATCCATACCCCATGCGACAAACGGCCATGGTGCCGACATTGTATGCAATTCAGTCGGCGGAGAATGAATCAAATCTCCGTGTATCTGACACTGATGGCATCTTCGCACGAAACTTATACAATCCCGCTCCATAGTGAGCCAATAATATCCTGCTCGAAGAATCTTCTTTGCCAATACGTATCCGCTCACGTGTGGTCCGCAAACTCCCGAGTGTATATCCGTCATCACTGTTGTGGCTTGACTTGCATCTATACATCTCAACAATCCCAAATCTGGGGTTCTTTTGTAAAGCACCCCTCCACTAAGGAAAAATCCGTTTGCCAACCGCCGAATAGCTCGCTTTTGATCTCCGGTTGCTTGCTCTGGGTATACTCCTAACCCGAGGTATTCCTTGACATCATGAAACCACGGCTCACCATCCACCTCTTCCTCTATCACATTACAATAAGCATGTTGATTCCGGACATGGATATGTAACGGATCGACACGAACCTTGTCCGGGTGATGCAGCATTGATGCTAAAGTAGCCAACGCGTCGGCAACCTCATTATGCATCCTTGGGATGTGCCTGAATTCTACCGATCGAAAGCGTTTGGTCAAATCATGCAAACACTGACGATATGGGATAAGCTTTAAATCTCTGGTTTCCCATTCTCCCTGAATCTGATGTACCAGAAGGTCCGAGTCCCCCAAGACCAAGACGTCCTGTACGTCCATGTCCACCGCTAATCGCAACCCCAAGATACATGCCTCGTACTCGGCCATATTGTTGGTGCAATGAAAACGCAGTTGAGCAGTAACAGGATAATGATGTCCTGTTTCAGATATGAGCACAGCCCCTACTCCGACTCCTTTTGCGTTTGCCGCTCCATCGAAGAAGAGCTTCCATCCCGGATCCTTGGTTGGTTCTAACCCCTCAATCTGCAATACTTCCTCATCTGGAAAATACGTCCTCAAAGGTTCGTATTCGTCATCAACGGGATTTTCAGCTAAGTGATCGGCCAGGGCTTGAGCTTTCATAGTCGTCCTTGTCACGTATATGATGTCGAATTCCGTAAGTAATATTTGCCACTTTGCTAACCTCCCTGTAGGCATGGGTTTCTGGAAAATATACTTCAACGGATCCAACCGCGAAATGAGGTACGTGGTGTAAGAAGACAAATAGTGTTTCAGCTTTTGGGCTACCCAAGTCAGGGCGCAACATGTCTTTTCTAGATGAGTGTACTTGACCTCGTGGACTGTAAACTTCTTACCGAGGTAGTAAATGGCCCGTTCCTTCCTGCCAGTAAGATCATGCTGCCCCAGTACACAGCCGAACGAATTCTCGAGAACCGTCAGATAAAGGATCAGGGGTCTACCCGGTTCAGGCGGAACTAGTACAGGTGGATTTGACAGATACCCTTTGATTCGGTCAAACGCTTCTTGACATTCTGCCGTCCATTCTATCGCAGCGTCTTTCTTCAATAGGCGGAATATGGGTTCACAGGTTGCCGTGAGCTGGGCAATAAACCTACTGATGTAATTCAACCTTCCCAACAGACTCATTACCTCTGTTTTATTCTTCGGCGGGGGTAACTCCTGAATGGACTTAATTTTGGAGGGGTCCAACTCAATGCCCCGTCGGCCGACGATGAATCCTAGCAGCTTTCCTGATGGAACTCCGAATGCACATTTGGCCGGATTAAGCTTGATGTCGTACCTTCGGAGTCTTTGAAAGAACTTCCTGAGGTCAACAACATGGTCTTCTTGACGCCTAGATTTTATGATCACATCATCCACGTACACCTCAATTTCCTTGTGTATCATGTCATGGAATACCGTAGTCATCGCCCTCATATATGTTGCTCCTGCGTTCTTCAAACCAAACGGCATCACTCGGTAGCAATAAGTCCCCCACGGTGTGATAAAAGCCGTCTTTTCTGCGTCCTCTTCATCCATCAAAATCTGATGATATCCCGCATAACAATCCACAAAGGATCCGATTTCGCGTCCGGCGCAATTATCAATCAGGATATGGATATTGGGAAGCGGGAAATTATCCTTAGGACTTGCCTTGTTGAGATTGCGATAGTCCACGCATACCCTGATCTTTCCGTCTTTCTTTGGCACCGGTACTACGTTGGCCAACCATTCAGGGTATCGAGTGACACGAATGACTTTCGCCTGCAACCTGCTTGGTTACCTCCTCCTTAATCTTCACACTCATCTCCGTCTTGAATTTCCGCGGCTTTTGCTTGACGGGAGGATATGCCGGATCAGTGGGTAATCTATGAACCACTAGATCAGTGCTGAGTCCTGGCATGTCGTCGTACGACCATGCAAAAATATCTTTAAACTCCATGAGTGTTTTGATCAATTCTTCTCTCAGATTGGGTTCAATATGGACACTTATCCGGGTTTCTTTGACGTCATCCGCATTCCCTAGATTAACGGCCTCGGTATCATTTAAATTCGGTTTGGGTTTTTCCTCGAAGTGACTTAATTCTTCACCGATTTCTTCTACGGCTTCATCATCGCCGTACTCGGACTCACTCTCGTCACTTCTTATTTCATGCGTTATTATTTCCAAACCCGATTGACTTTCTAGACTGGGTTGATTAATCTTTAAGCACGCCATATCATTAAGATCAGTTGCAAGAAGGCTGTTCAGAAAAGTAAAAAGAAGAAAAGATAAACAAAATTAGACACGAAGGAACCCAATTTCATTGATGGGAATTGTACAAAGGGAAAACAAACTGCCAACTTAAATAAAAAATGAACAAAACAACGGGATTTTACTCCGGGGACAAACCCCCAACACAACATTTCGAAAGAAAAACAATCCAAGACAAACTACCAAGACTCCTTCCGGACAGGGAGAGGAGTAGCCTTCCAGTTATTCAGTTTTGCCTTTGGTCCCACAAATTGTATCTCGGCGTGACTAGATCCTTCACCGTCCTCGAGCATACATACATCCGTGAATAGGTCCTCGAACTTCCTGAAGAACTCTTCATCTGGCCTGATCGTAGGACCGGGAATCTTTGGCGCTGGATGTCCTCTTGCTCCGGACCTGACAAAAGATTGGGAAAGGCGTGGAACAGGCTTTTGAGAGCACCCATGTCTTCTGCTTACTCTTCTTTGCTCGCCGGATGTCCTCTGAGGTTGGATGGAATCCCAAGCCGAAGGTTCCCAAGTTCTCGACCACCGATACCGGTTGTATGATTCCTTGCAGAGATGCACCTAGACCTTTACCGGGTATGAAACCATGTCTCAACATTTCATACGCCACCATGACATCCGCAGTAATTGTTCTGTCGCCGGGAATGCATTCCCCTTCCGGAACTCGATTGGCGGACACCACATCGCAGACCTGATATACCCACGGCCCAACATCTTCTTCTGTTTCAACAAAGGGAATGATGGTGCCTGATTGTGGATCGTTCTCTCCATGGACGACAATCTCCTGTTGGTCCCACTCAAACTTGACGAGTTGGTGTAAGCTGGATGGAACTACTCTTGCGGCATGGATCCATGGTCGCCCTATCAGAAGGTTATATGACACCACCATGTCCAGCACCTGGAATTCCATGGTGAACTCCACTGGCCCAATCGTCAAGATCAACACTGTGTCACCAACCGACGCTTTGCCTCCTCCGTCAAACCCTCGAACACATACGCCGTTCTTGCGTACCCTGCCGATGTCTACTTTTAATTTGCCCAGTGTAGAGAGAGGACAAATGTTATCACTTGACCCATTATCGACAAGGACTTTGGTAACCACCGCCTCTTCGCACTTCACCGTAAGATATAAAGCCCTGTTGTGCTCAGTGCCTTCCTCAGGCAACTCGTCATCGGTGAAGGTGATCCGATTTGCTTCGAAGATCCTATTGGTGATCTTCTCCAAATGGCTCACCGAGATTTTATCCGGTACATGTGCCTCATTCAGGACTTTCATCAATGCTTGCCGATGTTCTTCAGAATGTATCAGCAAGGATAGCAATGATATTTGCGCCGGAGTCTTCTTCAACTGCTCTAAGACCAGAGTAGTCATGCAGCTTCATCTTTTTCAAGAATTCTTCCGCCTCTTCATCGGTGACCGGCTTTTTCAATACTGCCGGAGTGGTCTTCCTCAATTCCGCAGGGGCAAAACATCTCCCCGAGCGGGTCAACCCTTGGGCTTCACAAACTTCCTCTTTCACCTCCTTTCCTCTGTAGGTCGTTGTAATCCGAGCATAATTCCATGGGACAGCCCGGCTATCGGTTACTGGCAACTGTGTTGCCGGCCGGATGATGAAAGGATCCATTCGAACGCCTGCTACTGTAAAAATGGGCTTGATTGCTGCCCCTGGTACAACTATCTTGGCCGGCTTCACCGGTACTTCGTTCACACTTTCCTTTCCTGCTTCCGACTCTCCTGGTATGTCTTTCTTGCAACCGGGCGACTCATCACAGCTTGGCCCTTTTCTCGTTCCTGCCCCGCTAGACTTAATCATCATTACAGTCTGAGAGGCTTTTTCCTTTCCTTCCTCCACCCGTACCAACTCGATCATATTGGCCTCATGATGAGTTGGAAGCGGGTTTTGGTTGATGTTGGGCTCTGTTGGAGTCTGGACTTCAATCCTGCGAGTATCAATAAGCTCCTGGATGGCCGTCTTTAGCCTCCAACACTTTTCTGTATCGTGCCCCGGACATCCCGAGCAGTAGGCACAATTTACTGAATGGTCCAGGTTCTTCGGGAGGGGGTTTGGTAGCTTAGCTTCAACCGGATTTAGCAAACCTACTTGCTTCAACCGGTGGAACAGACTGGTGTAAGACTCTCCTAAGGGAGTGAAAGTTTTTGGCCTCGGCGCCCTGTCGCCCCTGAATGCCTGGTTCGGACGGAAACTTGCGCCCGAGGGATTTCTGTAAGCTCTTGGGGGTGGATGATTGTTCTGGGGGTTTGGTGCACGCCACGGTGCATGAACGGGAGGTGCAGAATAGGACTGTGCATGGTGGACAGTAAAATGGGGATCAGGTGCGGGATAATAATGTTGCGGGTGGCTATATGGGTTGTGACAGTAGTTTTGGTGGTGAGGTTGGGGTGGGCTATATTGGGGTGCGGGGCCTCTATTTCTGAACCATGCCCCGGACTCGACGGCCGCAACTTCCTCTCTCCTCTTTTTCCCCAATACTCCTCCAGTACCACTTTGGATAGCCTGAGTGGTGGCTTTCAGTGTTGAGTAACTCATGATCTTGTTGGCCTTCAAACCCTCCTCGATCATACCCCCCATTTTTATCACCTCGGTGAATGATTTGCCTACGGACGTTACCAGATGTCCGAAGTAGGTGGGCTCTAATGTCTGCAAGAAGTAGTCCACCATCTCGCTCTCTCTCATCGGTGGATCCACCCTGGCCGCCTGTTCCCTCCATCGGAAACCAAATTCCCTGAAGCTTTCAGCAGGCTTTTTCTCTAATTTTAACAATGATAGGCGGTCGGGGATTATCTCAAGATTGTATTGGAAACTGGCCGATAAAAGCTTGAGCCAAATCATCCCACGTAAACCATCTACCGGGATCCTGTCTAGTGTACCACTCCAGCGCAGATCCTCCCAGACTCTGGCCGAAGTAAGCTATCAGAAGTTCGTCCCGTCCTCCGGCCCCTCTCATTTTACTGCAGAACCCTCGGAGGTGGGCTACTGGGTCGCCATGCCCCTCGTATAGGTCGAATTTGGGCATTTTAAACCCTGCTCGCAACTGGACGTCCGGAAATGGACACAGATCCTTATAGGCGACGCTGACCTGGTTGCCCAAACCGTGCATGTTCCTGAAGGACTGCTCCAGGCTTTTAACTTTTCTAACAACTTCCTCGTGTTCCGAACTTTGGAAGTGCTTTTCCGGTTCTGCCGGATTATCCCAGTGAGGTGTATGTGATTGTGGTTCAGGAGCCCTGAAAGTAGGCTCTGGAGGATAGTAAG
>JASVEL010009868.1:0-27774 GCA_032618575.1 Nicotiana noctiflora
TCTGTTGAGTTGATGAAGTTCGTCGTCTTCTATGTAGACAAGCCCCATCATCACTGGCATTTCCATCCACATTGATCACCATGGTTTCTAGGACCGTCTCGGGTGAGGCGCTCATCACCACAACATCCGAAGATGACTTAGGCGCTTCGTTCTTTGCCTTTTAATTTGTTCCCTTGGCCGTGGATGAATCTCTGTTTTTGTTTCTCGTTCTCCGGCTGAAGACTCCAAGAAGAAGCACTTGCACCATATGTTGGCTCATAGATACGTGTTCATGTAAAAGCTTCCTGCAACAGCCTTGCCACATCACTAGGATCAGCCAAAATATCCTCCTCGGGGATGGCAACTAAGCTCTGGGGTATACTTGAATTCAGCAAGAAAGAAAGGTTAATAAACTTCCTTATACAAAAAGTAAAGACAAGATGAGTTGAATTTACCCATATTTTAGGCCTTCCACGCGTATTTGAGGGCCAGTTCTTTCCATGTGCGGGTCTCGGGCATAGTAACATCCAAGATTTTCTAGACCCACTGGTCCAAGCCTTCAACCCTAGGTCGTACCCATCGAGTTGCTGAAACGAGAGAAAGAAGAGGAGTCAATAACGATATAAGATGATCTTTAATAGAAGAAAAGACAAATAGAGAACTTACAAGTGCAGTTCCATAATTCCGAAAAGGATGAAGTCGTGGCCAGAATGATGTCACTAATGGCAACTTCAACGAACCATTTCGTCCATCCACATTCATTGTCATCGTCCATGCTGGATACCAGAGCATGGTGGCCATGCTTGCTGAAATTTATCATTCCCTCACGAAAAATATCGGGGGAGTAAAGATTCATTAATCGAGATAGGGTTAGCTCCTCTCCCGTCTCCTGGAACAAGCACTGAAGACAAGCTACTGTCCTCTATATAAAAGGACTTACTTGTGCTAGACATACCTGGTAGAGGGTGCAGAACTCCACGATGACAGAATCAAGCTCTCCACTCAAAGAGAACAACCCAAAAGTGAAGGGTTACGTATTTTTCTTCTTGGGTAAGGTCACCCGCTCCGCCAGATGAGGAGCGATAATATCAAATAATGGCAACGACAGTCTTAGTTCACAATAGAAATGTTGGAAGAAGGGTATACGCTAACTAACCATGTGTGAGGTTGAGCGGAAGGATACATCTCTTCGAAGTCTTTAGTCGTGACAAGACTCTTTGGGATGATGGTGCTCACCGTAGGAGGAGGAGCGTTATCATCCTTACCTTTGTTCTTTGAGGAACTCAGATTTCTGGAAGAAGAGGCCATTTTTATCAGAAAAGGAGGAACGTTTTCTCTGAGGAAGAAGGTTAAAGAAAGCTTGAAGACAAAGTACGAGTTGAGTAAACAAAGTTGAAGAAAGCTTGAAGAATTATGAAGCGTAAATGAAGAAGGTTGATACGTATAAATAAAGGAATAGGTAGCTAAAATCGTGGCCATAATTACCTCGATAATGTGTAAAAGGGATGTTAAATCGTAGGATAACGCGTGTTTGGGGCATTCAATACAGAGAGATGTACATCTAATCAACTATTAAAAACTTCTCTGAGAGTGTCAGAGTATTTTCCGCCAAAAAAGGTATCTCTACCAACCTCCTGGTGATACAAAGTTATGCCACCTGAAAGCAGGGGGACTATCTGTATGGAGTAAAATATGTTCATATTTTATGATCGTATGAGAAAGTGACACGTGGAGTCGAAAACAAAGATAGTCAAACCCGAAGGCAATGATCTCGCTTGTCATCAGAGAAACTCATACTCATAAAGACAAAATAAATGACCGACATCTGATAGCATTAAATAAGAATATTCTACAGCATTAAGTGCATGATCCGTTATAGAGAATATTGGATTCACCAACATATTTTAAAAGAGGGACACAAGATTAATTTATTTGACTAATTATTATCACATATTTTAGTATATGTCGTTTTAGTTTTTCTCTTAAACATTTCATTATTGAAATGATAAAAGTTGAAAATGCCAAATGTATATTATTTTAACTAGAAAAAAACTTACCCGCACCGGGTGTATACACCCACCTTAATTAAGTTAACCATAAAAGATAAACTAAGGCTATTAGGAGTCTTATTTCTAATAAATAAAAAAATTTAAAAATGAATTAAATTCATAATAACATAATAGCTAGTGACACAAAATATAGGTTTGCCGTAAACTTGGCTTCTCTTTTATTCGAGCGGCTTTCAATTCCAATTTCTTTAGTGGTTCTCCTCCATCACACTCCAAAGACTACTACAGGTTAGGTCATACTATTTAAGGACATGTGCATATTGAAAGAATTCAGAGAATACTTTTTGTGCATATCGTTTCTACCACTGTTTTTATTTTTTCATTGCCGCTAATTAAAAATTACATCGTTATTTTTTCATTGCCCTTGATAGGAAAGCCTGAAGGTCTAGTATCAGGATTGTAGGATAGGGACTTCTAGTATTACACGTTCTCCTTCCGCGAGGTAGGACCGGGGTGTGGGGTTCACCCATATAGGCTTGATATATTGTATGGCATACCCTTTTCTTATTGTAAGGTTTTACTAATGCCCTATGTTTTGTTCCTGTGTATCCTGTCCTTCTATATGTCAAGTTATTTTTTGTCTTTGTTTACTCATATATTTATGTGATTTATGCTAACAGCACTAATGCTTGTCCTTTTTCTTTTGTTTTTGTTTTGTTTTTTTCTTTTCTTTCCTCTTCTTGTATTTGCGCCGAGGGTCGATTGGAAACAACCTCCCTGCTCTATCGGGCAGGGGTAAGGCCTGCGTACATATTACCCTCCCCAGACCCCACCCTGTGGGACTATACTGGGTAGTTGTTGTTGTTGTTGTTTATTTTTTCATTGCCGCTAATTGAAAATTACATCATTGTTTACTTCTTTTATCAGTTACTCCGATTAGTTTGGTCTTTTTATATTGTGTTACATGAATCTGGCTAAATTTGATTGTAATTGTATA
Organism: Nicotiana noctiflora; assembly: GCA_032618575.1. NCBI lineage: Eukaryota > Viridiplantae > Streptophyta > Magnoliopsida > Solanales > Solanaceae > Nicotiana > Nicotiana noctiflora. The sequence goes on from JASVEL010009868.1 coordinate 2,986, forward strand.
ATTTTTTCTATTTTTTCTACTGTCATATGTATTACAAAAATTTATTTCTTCTTTTATAATATCAGAACGTCAAATTTTGAGAAGACAAACAATATTGGGAGTCATGAAGAATCATTAGAGTATACTAAAACTGAGAAGGATGATGAGAAAATAGAAGAAGAGAAAGTTTCAGAAAATAACATAACTGAATTTGAGGAAAAACTGAAAGATCAAATTGTTAGGGATGAGGATGAAACTTATAATTTATATTGTGAATATGCCCATTCTAAAGGTTTCAGTGTAATGAGGGATAAACAATATTACTTTCAAGGTGGTGTAGTGATAAGAGAAAAACGATTTGTGTGCTATAAGCATGGTGAAAAGGATGAAAGGCAAAGGAAACCTAGTAAGACATCTTGTAGTCACATAGACACACGATCAAATTGTCCTGCAATGATAAATTTTAAGCGTCACTTTTCTAATAGTCCTTTCACAGTGGATAGATTTGTTAAAGAGCATAATCATGAGATGGTTTCACCGAAAAAGAGACACTTGTTAAGATCTGCTCGTTCAATAACTAAAACCAAAGGGTTAGTAATAGAAAATATGATTAATGCTGGAATAAAGCCAACAACAACATATTCTTACTTGGTTGAAGAAGCCGGTGGGGCTAATGTTTTGTGATACTCAAAGAAAGATTATTTTAATTTTATACACCAACTGATGAAATCTAAGGTGGAAGCTGGGGATGCTTAAAGTGTTGTTAATGAATTTAATAATAGACAAGCAAGTGAGAAACTCTTTTATTGGGACGTCCAACTTGATTCTGAAGGGCGTATAGCTAACTTTTTTTTGGAGAGACGGTCGGTCCAGAATTGACTATGATTTTTTTGTTGATATTGTTTCTTTTGATACCACATCGGACAAACAAGTATCGTATGATTTGTGTACCATTTATTGGAATCAACCATCATTGGCAAAATATTATTTTTGGTTGTGCGTTTTTATCTGATGAGTCTGCTGAATCTTTCAAATGGTTATTCTCTACATTTTTAAAGTCAATGGGAGGTACTACCCCGCAAACTATTATAACCGATCAAGCTCGAGGAATGGCAATTGCCATTAGAGAAGTGATATCCAACACTAGACATAGATTGTGCCAATAGCACATATCTCAGAATGCGCCATCTCATTTAGGGTCACTGAAGAATGATAAAGGTTTTTGTAAACTTTTTAACAAATGTATGTCTGACTGTGATTCTGTTACTGAATTTGAACGAATATGGGAGATGATGGTTAGAACATACAACATAGAAGAACATGAGTGGTCGAATAATCTTTACAATATTCGAAACATGTGGTCTACGGCTTTAATAATGATGTTTTTAGTGCTGGACTAAAAGCCACCTCTTGAAGTGAAAGACTGATCATGTGTTGAATGGCCTTTGAGATTTGAGCACTTATTTGCACATTTTTGTGATTAACTATGAGAAAAATTTAGTAAATAAATGGCGGTTGAATGAAGAACATGAAGACTTCGATTGTAAACAATGTAAGCCTACACTTGCTGTTAAAGATAGTCCAATTTTAACTCAGGTTTCTGCAATCTACACACACAAAATTTATAATATATTCGAGAAAGAGTTCTAAAAGGAACGGGTGCATATTTTATTGAGGAACAAATATACGATGATGGTAAAATATCCAAATATGAAGTAAGAATGAATAATTCAAGCAAGAGTTGGCTTATTGAGTTAGATTTGCAACTTTACATATGGCATGCACTTGCAAGAAGTTTGAATCTATGGGTATTTTATGTGCACACTCTTTATTGATATTAACTTCAAAGAAAGTGTCTCAAATCCCTGAGAAATACATTTTGAAGAGATGGACGAAAGATGTGAGGAGAAGAATAAAAATATTGCCAAGTAAGAGTTGCTCTATCAATGTCAGAATCTGAGATTGTATACACTAACAATGTGATGCAGAGTTGTTATAATCTTGCTTATCTTAGCAAATCTAATGTGGAATGCCGGGAAATTTTACAAAAACATCTTGAAAATGCTTCTATTGAGATAGATGACTATCTAGGCAAGTTGGATAATTCTAATATCCATATTTCCACCAAAAATGGTAAGCAAAACATAGAAGAGAAGGTATTGGACCCTCTTTATGTAAGAGCATCTGGTGTTCGCAAAGAACGCATTCCTAACCATTGGGATAAACCGAAAAAAGAAAAGCTACTCAACCAGCTACTCAACCAACTACTTATGGGAGAATCAGTAAGTATTATACAACTATTTACTTTATTTTTGTTTTTGATCCATCTAATTAGTTCTTTTTTTGTTACAGAGAAATCTCAAAAAGTGGTTCTACCACAAAAATAAAAGTTATTTGAGGACAATGCATACACACCTCATCAAGTAACATATCCTCTATCAGAAGCAAATTTTCACGTTAGTTTTCTTTTATGATTATTCATACAATGTTTCTTACATTAAATAATTATTTCATATTATCAGTTTATCTGGAAGTTCCTTTGTTTAAGGATGATGCCTTTGATTTGGATATGATCGACTCAAATGTCTCATTTTTAACCTTGTTGGAAGGTGTTGATAAAACTACACTGGTATTTTAATAATACTTTCTTGTACATGGATCCTGTAGGAATGATGCAATTATATTTGAAATTTTTTACCATTCTAATTTTTTTGGGTGTAGCTATCATCTACAAGTATGTGGAAATCAGGACCAAATTACAATTGAAGTACTATGACTCGGCTGCGGTTAACAATATTTATTGCTGCATTTACAGTTTTGGCAAAGTAGTGGAAGACATTAGAGACTTTTGAGAAGGAGATGCTAGTGAACTTGGTTGATCTGATTGTAAACAGTAGTAGCATTTTACATACAATTGTGTAGGGGTGTACATGGACCGGGTTGGTTCGGTTTTTATCAAAATTAAACCAAACCAATTATATCGGTTTGGATTGGTTCGATTTTTCGGATTTTTTTTGTTACATGAATATTATTTCAATCGTACGTTATTAAAATTATAGATAAAGTTTTGATAAATAAATATACATTTAATAAATATGAAAAAAATTTCCAAACATATAATCTATTAAAGTATTCTAATGGGAGAAACTTTTTAGTAGCACATGATAGTTATTTTCTTTGTCGTCTAACAATAATTTTTTGTTAATTTACGCTTTCAAGGTTAATATATGAGAGGATCCCAAATATTTCTACATTTTCTAAAGAAAAAATTACTACAAAGTCTTAAAATATAAATAAAATTTATATATTTATATGTCGGTTTGGTTCGGATTCTTTTACTTAATGCCAAACCAAGTCAAACCAAACCTAGTCAGGTTTTTTAATCAGTTTGGTTTGGTTTTTCGGTTTGGTGCGATTTTTCGGTTCGGTTTGAACACCCCTACAATTGTGAACTAAGAAAATATTTCAATGAATAATGATTGGATTTTTTCATGTAAGAAAAATAACTGCTTTTGTTATAGTTATCTTTTTACAATGAGTATTTGTCGTGGAACAACAGAATAACTAGAATTCTAATAAGATTATTATTTATATTATTTAAGATTACAAAAATTAGATGAAGTTAATTATGGTTAAATACTACTAATTTATAATTAAATAAGATGACAAATGTCATTTTGTTATTGGCTTGGTGTATATACCGGGTGCGGGTAAGTTTTTGCCTTTTAACTATATAGTCCTTTAACGTTGTTATATTCTTACCGATGACGTGATCAGAGCTATCTTTAACAATATATAGCTCATTAGTTATTATTCTGTATAGTAAATTTCTACGTTATACTTTGATATGATTTCACAGATCAAACACCCTCAATGGCCGGTTTTAATAAAGTTTATTGCTTCTTACATTGTGTATCACAAAGGTGCCAAGCAAGAACTGTTGGTTTCGTCACTGAGCTTTAATCGATAATATCAAAGAGATCATTAACATAAGGCATCAAAATTTGGTATACCAAACCAAAAAGACTTCGAAATTTATTCATTTTTTCTTAAAATAATAATACGATGTTTGTCATTATCGATTGAATTTGTAATGGTTTCGGATTAGCTCTTCTGCTGACCTTGAAATTACAGTGACCCTCATATTATTTAACTTTGTTATTCAATCTCCCAAACAACTTGTTACAAGAGGATTTTCTCACAATTGATTGAGACATGTTTTTTTTTTTTAAAAAAAAAAAATTTGTTTACATACAATTGGCTTTTTGCGTTAAGCAAAAGTTACATATTGTAGAATGTTGATGCAAGGTATACGGAACATTTCTTTCAAATGCCGCCTATATATAGGGATTGGTCCAGAGATCCATTTAATAGATAATCTTTAAATGCTTCACAAAAATAGCCGTCTATGTCACTCTTAATTGTTTTTTATCACATATTTTGTTTTCATAAGGTCAATATAATCGCACGGTTTTCATCGAAAACTGACGTTTTATTCTCAAATAATTGCATGGTTTTCATCTAATTTGGCGTTTTACTGTTATTTGAAAAATACTATGTCACGGCAAAAAGCATAGGTGAGTTCTCACAGAAGTATATAAATTTTTCTAATGCACGCTAAATTTTGACCTTAGCATTACAAAAAATTTCTAAGTTTGAGAGTTTATGAAAACAGTCTCTCCTTTATTAGATAGACTTAAGGACAGATATACACTGTATTTTCCAAACTTTACTTATGAAATTATATTGAATTTATTAGTATTTCTACCTTATATAAATCGTGTCACATTGATGGATGTAATAGTCCTGGACCCTACTCCCTAGGACATAAAAACTCCCCCATCTGACTTTTGGAACACGGCAAAAATAATTTTGGTGATGACTATGTTAACTAGTCGATTCTAATTACACTTCATAATAATATTTTGTCGGAATCGGCGGCTAAATTTCAACATTTTTCTTTTTAAAACATAAATATATAGGGCATTACTATCCACAAATTACTCTGAAAAGTCTCCTGTGGACACAATTCTAGATAACACGAATTGACTAGATAGGAGCTGAATTCCGTAGCCAATTCAAATTGTATTGTTTTCTCCGTACTGCTTTACTGTACCAAAAATGTAGAGAAGATTCAATTTTACCGTGTCTAAAATGTACTTGACTTTGAAACACCAACGTGTGAGATAGAATGATAATGGTTTATGTATTCTTAATAATCAGAGATTTCTAATTTTTGGCATGAACTTTTTGTTTAATAAAGAGGGCTAAACCCGCCGGCACCCTAATACCGGCTAGTGAATTCCAAATACCCGAAACTTTAACATTTTTTTGGTAAGAGGTCCGCGACAATCTCTGATCTTTGCGTGAGCGTGACTGAATATTTTTTGTGCACAGGATAAACCTTTCCGCAAACTACACGGGAATTGTAAAATATTGGACTAGGCAAATACTGTGTGACAGGCTCAATCAGTGGCGGATTTAGGGGCGCAAGGACAGTGCCGGCTCTAATAGGTATGGGGGTAAGGCAAGTGTTTTAGGCCCCCAATTTTGGGAGGCCCCATATTTTAGCAATAATATAGTATATTTTATAGGTTTTTTTAAATAAAAAATATTATATATCTAGTATTGTTGTACTTTTCATATAAAAAGAAAGAAAACTTTTAGGTATATTATTAAAGTAAAGCTTAAAATTGTAGAACAATAATTTTTAATTTACTTGATTTGATAATTCTACTTTTTACTCATCTTTTTCCAGGTAATCATAACATTTTAATTTCATTTCACTCTTCATATTCCATATATTAGACATACTCTTCTTCCTTTCCCTTTATTCATGGTCGGTCTTCTTTCGGCTAGATTTCTTTCTTTCTTCAAGACTCCAACAAACCAACAACTAGATATTTTGAAATCAAAGTCTTCAAAGTTCTTGAATTAGTCAGTCATTGGGTGATATTATTTTAACTTTCTAGTATTATTTTTATTTATTATTTATTATTTTGTTAATTTTACTCCATACATATTGTTTAATTTTTTTTTAGAATATAAATATCTTAACAAGAAACTATGCATCCGGTTATTCAAAAATCCAAAAGAAAAGAAAAGTTGAAGAGTTAAAAAACAAATTAAAAAAAATTAAGGCCTCACTTTTTATTTTTGCCTAGGCCCCCTATATTATCGAGCCGCCCCTGCGCAAGGGTGTTTATCGTAACACCCTTTGCCGAAAAATTATATTGTGTATATATAAAGTAAAATCTATTCTATATATTAAGTTTTACATGTCTGCTCAACCCAAAAGGCATTGAGGCTAAAATCCATACCTTCCAAACCAATTGGGCAACCTGAAGTGTTTTCCGAAACTTAACTTTGATAACAATCTTTTTGCTGAAAATTACAGATAGATCAAACCACCACTCCAATATGTGCATCAATTTCCAGCACCACATCCACAGGTTTATTACTAAAGATGTTCTAATAAATCCAAGTGCCAGTTTAATTAAAATAATCATAGAAAATTATTGAAGTAGAACAAAAAATGTGAGAGAACATACTAGCAAAGGTATGTACAATCAAGATTTGATTTCTGAATTAATCTACAACCTCCCAAAACTCGCAGAAACATATATACTATAATAGATATGAATTGAATCCAATAATCAATATAACTTAACAGATAACACAAGAATTAGGATCCTCTTCGACACTTCGGTGGTGATAATAAGAAGGAACAGGAGGCTGATAATGTTGATATGGTTGCTGATAATTATGATAATACATAGGAGCAGGGAAAGCCTTCATTACAGGATGAGAATCATCTTTTTTCTTGTCATCTCCTCCCTTTTTGTCATCTCCTTTTTTTCCGTCGTCTTTTTTGCCTTCTTCTTTCTTCCCTCCCTCATCTTTTTTGCCATCGTCCTTCTTCTTCTCTGGCTCTTTTGCTGGTCCAACTGATAGTATTTCAGTGTGACAGAGTTTCCTCAATTTGGAAACTAGTGAAACTGGATCTACGTTTCCTGTTATTGTTAATTTCTTGTCCTTTGTGTCTATTGCAATTGATTCAACCCCTGTAATAGAAATTCAGAGAAATAACAAATCAAAATTGAGAAACTTTACTATTTCGGGATCTGGTCTTCTAGAACGTTCCCGATTGCTGTAGAAATATTAGTAGAAGTGGCGTATAATTTTACCTTCAAGACCAGACACTTTTTTCATGGCCTTTTGCTTGACTTTCTCATCGAAATACTCCAACTTCAGTACTACTTTCTGTAAAATAAGGATAATAAATATTTAGAGATTAAAGATCCAATAAACTTATCAAAAACATATTTCTATAGATAAATCAGTATCCACGCAGTAAGAATTGCCCAGTCTTAGAAATGAACAAGCCAATAGTAAGCAGGTAGTATATACTTTGTATAAAGTGCGCAAATAGAGTTTTGAGTCTAATTTTTACTACTAATATTTCTCAAGAATAAGAATCTGTAATTGAGGAAAAAAGAAACAGAGAAAATATGCAGAAATCAGAGAGAGAAAAGCTAACCTTCATCTTTTATAAGCTGAGAAATTCGATTCTGCTTTTAAAGTGTGGGAGAAAGTTGCAGATCAAGATCTTCTTTCTTAGATTATTCTTTCTATAAATAAGCAAAGGGAATATTCAAAAGGGATGGGAGAGAAGTCCAAGAAAAAGAAGAGAAGGAGAAATCAGAAAGGAAACGTGTTGAAGCTGCACAAGTGTGGAATGAGCTTTCTTTAGTGCCTTATATTTATATGGGATGATTTTTTATACTGTTGAGTGGTGAGTAGAGTTAGGGACCAAGAAGGATGGAAGGAGGAAGCAACCACGTCAACAAAATGGCAAGGATCCAAGTCCACGGTCAATATATTTTAAGTAATCAAATGTGGCTGCGACTCGAATCATAGTAAATATTTTTCTCCTTTTCTTTTTTACTTCTACTTAAAAAACTTGTGTTCACATTGCACTGTTGCAGAGGAGCGCTGTTCAACATGACTAGAAAAAAAAATTAATTTAAATAATTATACATATAGTTATGTTTAACCTAAAATTCGAGTAACAATTAAATTTTTATTGTAATTTTAATGATTTTAAAAATATATGATTTAATTCAATACTAATTGATAAACAAACAATCAAATCTATAAATTAAAGAGTAAAGTAAAAGTCAAACGAGTGTGCAAGTAAGTCACGACGTCGAGCTAAGGCAACCTTGAATTAGGTTAGTCAGAACGATAAAGTAATAAGGCAATTCAAATGAAAAGTAAGCAAGAAAGTGATGTATGTATATTCTCTTGCCAATGAATCATGCATTACAAATCATACGGATCCCCTTTATATAGTAGGAGAACCTTAAATAATATATTATAATAGAAAATTTTATTATACAGCTGTCTAACCGCCTAGTACAAATTCGATCGGAATTTACGTCGTAATCTTATGGCCACTGCGGGAATCTTGCTCTATCTGTTATAAAATCATAACGATACTATCTCGAGGTTGGCCATGCTTGGCATCGGTGTTCATCGAGCAATTCAATCTTCGAGTCTTGTACTCCGCTATCAGGCTCAAGCCCGAGCCATTTTAAACTTATTCTCGAAGCAACCCCTCGATCCTACGAAATCGAGCGCACTTGATTTCGACCGTATATAAATTTAAACAAAAATAATTTTTATATATCTACTAAAAAAGTAAAACGTGAATTTAAGTTACTAATTGCGTAAAAATCCCTTGAATAAGTAGACCACATTATCCCAGACAAATAAATAACAGACCACATCGTTTCATTTCTCCTCACTTATAAATTCTAATGTGGAGGAATACTTCTTTTTTTGTCTTTTTCCAAATCACTCGAATTAAAGTTCTTCCTTCTTTAATTTAATGTTCATATTTTTATTGTTATTCTACCTGAATAATATGTTTTTTCATTTCAAAATATTCACTTTTCTTTTATGGTCTAGGCTGAAATAAAAGTTCACTTTCTAAATAATAGAAATATAATACTCAGAAAAAGCCACATAATATAGAAAGGAAAGACTACCATGTTTCCCCGTCAACGCATTAATTTTACGTATAAACTCATTTGTCCTTGAACTGTTCAATGCCCTGAACTCCAGAAGTCAGTTTCGTCCTTTGGATTAAGAGTTACTCGTTTCGTTTCTCCCCTAATTGAATGCTTTTATTTGTGCTCGAAAATAAGAGTAACAATTAATTTGATTCGTGGTTTTAAAGATATGTAATTTAATTTAATATCAATTAAAAATTAAGAAGTATGAAGTAGAACGAAAGAGAGAAGTAAATCAAACCAATGTTAATCAACATCAGTGACCTCGAGCTTGGGGACCTCGAGGTAGGTTTGGTACTCTAAGAACAATTAAATGATAAAAGCAAAGTAAGAATAATAGAGCTAAAAGATAATGCTAATGAAAACAAGCGAAAAAGGCAGAGTTTTATTTATTTATTTATTTTTTTTTTTTGCAGTGATAAAATGATCTTACAAATGATTAATGGGGTTTCCCTTTTATAATAGGGGAACCCTAAATAAGAAATATTTCTATTTATAATAGGAAATATTCTTGTTAAAGTTGTCTAACCGCCTAGTACGGAATCGTATGATCTTATTCCGAAATTTGCGTCATGGTCTTAGGGATATGGTAGGAATATAACTCATTCTATTACAAATCGATAACGGTACTATTTGGGGTCGACCACACTTGGCCTCGGTATTCCTCAAATTTCTATCTCCGGGCATTGCACACTGATTTCGAGCTCGAGTCTGGTCCACCAATTTCGAACTTGCCTCTCCCGGACTCGGGCCTAGGGTGAAACCTCGAGCTTTTAAAACGAGAGCATATAATTTTGATCGTATACAGATAGTCCCTGCGTTTTCAGAATAAGATAATAAGAAACGATTTGCACCTCGATTTTTCCGCGCTTCTCATGATGACGGTATGTCCGTGACGTAGGTTCTTGAAGTGATAAGAAATGTCACGCCGACGCTCTTCCCCAAAACATCAAATGCGTGCAAGTGTTGATCGACCACTAATGTCACCGAACTGCCATCGCCTTTCTATAAATATGAGGGTACTCTATTGAACAAAAACTGTACGCATTTCATCTTCGTTCATTCTGATTCTTTATTTTCTTTACTTCTTTCCCTATGGTCCGAACCTGCGATCATAAGGTCGCATGACAGTAACATTACCAGTTATACCAAGGCTCACATATTTAAAGCTTCGATTAGAAACAATGAGAGAATGATGCAGAATCCTTCCCGCATCAGGAAATATGCGAACTTTATCCTGCTGCTCGTATCTCTTAACTTCAATCTAGTGTGGTACTTCATTCCTTTTGCTTTCCGTGGAATGAGGTGGCACTATCATCTACTAACTTTTGCATCCCTCATCAGCACAACGTCCCAAGGATGAGCATTCTTAGATCGTGGCTCGTACATCTTGCAACCTTTTCATTTTTTCTCGTGATAGAAGGCGAAGCTACACCTTCTTGTCTTCCCTTCTGGTCTTTTTCTTTTGCTTCTCTTTTTTAGCGAATTATGGCCCAAAATTTCAAAAGAATGTTCAATCCCCAATGTTGGAAATATAGTTACATTTATCGAAGGCTTTCTGCCCCAAATCTCTTCGAGCACAAAGACATTTCCAAGGGTCAAAATGGGCTCCCCGAAAAGGAGGTTTTCAAAGATGATACTCTCGAGGGCGTGGCCGTAAAGGCAGATTAGGTTCTTCGCTTTTGTTTTATGCTTCTTCGTTCTAGTGTAAGTACCCTTTGTGGGTGTTGTAGTTATATTTTGTAACCATCTCTTGGAAATATAAAAGGATCCCTTTGTTTTCCTTTTGGCTCGTGTTGAATTCCGTTCTGCCTTTACTTGTGAAAATTTTGATTCTATAACTTTAATGACTAGTCCACATAACGTACTTGGGACATAATAAACCCTTAAATTTTTAATCGATCAATATAATACCCCTTAAGGCTCTTGTTAATCCTCGAGCTGAGCTTAAATTAATTTGATGCGAACTTGGAACATCGGGATTCCTGAGTCCAAGCTAAGTGAGGGCAAGGTCTCGAATTTGAAATAAAGTTAGCCCTTAGGCTTCGTAGATGATCACCGAGTGAGAACTTTCTTCAAACTCGGGTAGCCCTTGGGCTTAGTAGTCGAGCGAATACTTGCTTAAACTTGAAATAAAGTTAGCCTTTAGGATTTTTTATAGCCCCCGGGTGAGAAATTTCTCAAACTTGGGTAGTCATTGGACTTAGTAGTCGAGTGAACACTTTCCTCGAACTCAAAATAGATTGATAAAAAATGAACTGATCTTTGACGCATTGATCTTGATGCCAATCTCGTGACGTCAGCGGTTGAAGTGACTGAAAATGTTGTTTTTCGTGCAGTTCCCAAAGTCATTAATTGGAGGAGACTGATGGTCAGCTTTTTGGCTTCGTTAGTACCCCGAAATGACCTCTATAAATAGATAAACTTCACAATCTTGCAAACTTTATTCTCATATTGTTCTCAAAGCCTCATTAGCTCTTTCAATTTCTCCGAATTCTCCCTTATCTTCTTTTAGTCCTTACTTCGTTATCAATATTCTCTATTTTCTTGAATTTACGCATTATAATGGCTAAGACCTTTAAATTGTTTCCCTAAAAAAAATCTTCTTCATTTTTTTGATCAACCAAGAGTAATCCGGTAGTGCCCCCCTCGTTTTGAGGAGTGCATTCCTCCGCCATGCGAAATAACACTCCAATTTCAAGATCGAGAAACCCGTATCGACTCTAGGACGATGCAGGCCCATGTATCGATATGTTAGTTTGATAACCAAGGATGAGCTTGTGCAAGTTAAGGAGGACTGTAAGTGGGAGAACAAAGAAGTAGTGATCCCTTCCCTCAATGAGGATATCACTATATCTCAGGGTCCTATAGATCCAGTTATTCTCGACTTTTGCCAACGATACTGAGTGACACTTGTCCAGATCTACCCTTTATTCAGGTGAATCGATCATTTGATCAGGTTCTTTTTGAGTCAGGCCGAGGGGATGCCTTTCACCCTCGACCATATGATTAGATTGTACAGTCCTCGACTTTATTGCGGTGGCATGATAAAAATACAACGCACATTCTGGAAATCTCTCTTCTCTAGTATCGATAAGGATAAAGATTGAGGGTGGATGGTCTGGTTTGTCCGAGTCGGGACCTCCGACCTGATTTTTGCTGAATAGATGTCGTTCCTCGAGATAGAGAACGTGAAACATAAGTACAGAGTGGGTTTATACCCCGCTTTCTCTTCTTTTTATCGGTTTTATCTTTTCCCTTGGTCTAACCCCTTTCCGGTGACACAACTACTGCTTGGTTTCCTTGTGGGGTCCCGGACCTTGAAGGCTGGGTCCAAAGACTGGCTTCCACGTCCTCTTATTTGGAGCGTTATTGGCGAAATTTAGCCAAAGGCCGTTAGGAGGCCAAAAATCATAGTGAGTTTTCTTGTTTGTTTACTTGTACTTCCTTAGTGGAATACTTACTTTGCATCGAGAGTGGAGGAGATGAAGATGAAGTCATCATGGGTGATGCTCTTGAAGATGAGGCCCCTGAAGATATGACCCCGAAGTACTTTTAGGTTCCCTCATTTTGTTTTTGTGCAAGTGTCCCTTGTGTAAATATCTTCTGTAATCATCTTTTGGAAATATAAGGGGAATTTTTCATCTCATCTTTGACTTGTGCTGGATTTTATATTGTCTTTATATATGAAATACTTCGTGTCGCGCCCCTTTTTTCCTCAAGGAGTCCAAGTTTCAACATTCATTGGGAACAACTCATTTTCTTTTAGGAATTGGGTAATGGAAGAGTCGCCACCTAACAGATTAAGCTGTATTAGGGCACCTAGAGCAATTAACTCATATAACTAGTTTGCATTACTAGAGATTAGGATAAGAGCTAGAAATAATCTTGAGGGGAAGGTGTTAGGTACCCCTCGCGGTCCATAAAGATGAGGCCCGACCGAACTCAATTATGTGTATTGGTCATTTAACAGGTAAGCAGTCTAAGCACATAAAACTTTGGCCCTGCTGAGTTTTCTAATTGGTTTCGTTTATCTTAGCTAACTCAGCATTCAAACTAAAACCCTTTTGTCTAGCCTCCACAAGGGTATCATTGCGTGTGTTTAAGATTGCCCAACTCACTTCAATAGCAGTTTTGTCCTCAAGTGCCTCATAATCTCTTTCTCAATGGTCAATTTCATTCATGAGCTCTTCCTTCTCAGCCAAAGCAGCAACATAAGAGGATTGCAAAGGGGCAAGCGAACTTTTCAAAAATCTGACCTTATTAGAAGACACACGAAGATTTTCTTGGGTCTTGGTGAGTGTCTGAACAAGTTCACCTGCATAAACTTCTTTTTCGTTCATCAAGGCTTTCAATCCTCTAATCTCTTCACTAGCTTTAGAGAGTTGCTCGGAAAATGATGCCTCAAGGAGATTTTTAACCTTACCAACCTGATTGGAAGAAGCTTTTTCAACCACTAACTCTGAAATAAAGACCTTCAGATGTTGCTCTAAGGTACACTTGTTTTCTTCTAAGACTTACATCTCCAGATGAAGACTTTCATATTGTTCTTTCCAATTGCCTGCTTCAATTTGATAGTCATGTATTAAGCATTCCTTATGAGAAACCCTCTTCATCATTTATGTACCAATGAGATTGATCTAAAAAAAGAAGTGAAAACCTTCGTAAAAGGACAATGTAATAAAGTGAAAAAAGAAGTGACTACCTTTAGTGACGATTGCACTATATCATTCATCCAAGTCAAAGAACTATGACTTCCTAGCTTGGACTTTTACCAATCAAGCATTCAACCATACGTAAGCCCGATCTGACTTTTTCAAAAGATTACCATCGACAGGGACCTCAATGATAATATGCTTCATCCCTCCACTTACACTTGAAGACCCAACCTCAGTACGAGGAATGACAGTAATGGCGACTGTAGAAGAAGTCATAACAGCTTGGTGCGGAGCATAAACAGTAGTAGTAACAACTGGCAAAGAACTCATCACAGGGATAAACATGGTAAAAGAGGCAAGGGGTACTTCATCACAAACCAAATCCAAATTCTCACTATCAAACTCACAAGAAAAAAACTATTCATCGGAGTCACGAGCTGTCATAGGACAATCATCGTTAGAACTCACCAAGGTGGCACCAACAAGCTCGGTCTCGGGAACAAAATGCGGAAAAGTCACGTCATCGTATGAAAAGACACATCTTCTAGCCTGCGGCCTTTTAACCAAGGAACTTTTATCATGTTCTTCTTCCTCCTCAGAATCCTGGGTCGCATCAGCCTTCTTTTTCGATGAAGAACTCAAGATTATCTCTTGATCTCTTTCCAAAGAAACTCTAGAAACCACGATTGCATCACAACTTACTCCGTGAATAGGGAACCCTGATAAAAAGAAGGGTCAAATAAATTCTAAAGAAAATATGAACAAAAATATAAAAGAAAGAGGTAAAGTACTTACCATAAGTTTTAACTTTCTAACCAAATCTGTGTAAAAGGTTTTTCCAAGATATGCATTTCATAGGCACAACAGTCAATAACCTTTTTACCTAACCACGGAAATTGGATATCTCATCAACAGTTCTCATGGTTGCTGGAAAAAAAAGAGAAAGTTATACATCAGCGGGAAAAATAAACCCCTTCAAACGGAAAAAGGAAAAGGAAAGAAAGATGCAAGGTTAAAACTTACGTGCAAAATTCTACTTTTTAGGGAATTGTATTTTTTATTCATATACTAAATGAAAAGTAGGAGCGGCAACAAATCTGGCATACCAGCCACGATCCTTGTCATCCTCAGCGCTAACTAGCACTCTCTTACTCCTCGCCACTAAAGTAAAGATCCCAAGTCAGAAAAACTTAGAGGGGTAGAGGTGGATCAAATGAAAGAAATCAAAATGCAAAATAGCCAACCTTGCTAAGTGCCTTAAACAAGCAACAACCCTCCATAAAATGGGGTCAATTTGTCCTAGACAAACATTGAAAAAACGGCAGAACTCAAATGGGTTTAAAATTCAGTGTAAAAGGATATGTAAACACAAAAGAAAATCCGATCATGTAAGATGTAATTCTTTGGTTTGCATTAGGAATTATGATAGGGAAGTCGGATTTCCAATGGCACTCCCTACGAACAACAGAGATTTAACATTCGGTAATCTGATAAGGGTAAACATCAACACGATCCAAAGAAGACATAGAAGACACTAGATTCCTAATTGATTCTCTATCGGAGTAAAAAGATAGTTCAGAAGGAATAATTTCATCGACTAAAGGGTCACGAACTAGTTCGCAAGAGTCTTTATTCCAATAAAAAGATATATGTAAAAGAGAACCCCTCGTTCTAGAAGGAAGATATATGTAAAAGAGAACCCCTAGTTCTAGAAGGAGGGCAGAACTCGTTGGAGGTAAAGAAATACCTCTTGTAGATGAACAAAAATTCCAGTGTGTATCGATTTCCAGCTCCACATCCACTGCTTTATTACTAAAGATGTTCTAATAAATCCAAATTCCCGTCCGTTTAATTAAAATAATTGTAGAAAATTATTGAAGTACATCAAAAATGTGAGAGAGGTAAAGAAAATAAAAGGTTTGCACAAGATATTTGTTTCTTAATTACTCTACAATCTCTCAAAACTCACAGAAATATATATAGTACTGTAATAGCTATGAATTGAATCCAATAATCAATAACTTAACAGATAACACAGGAATTAGGATCCTCTTCGACACTTCGGTGGTGATAATAAGAAGGAACAGGAGGCTGATAGGGTTGCGTATACTTATGATAATACATTGGAGCTGGGAAAGCCTTCATTACTGGATGAGATTCATCTTTCTTCTTGTCATCTCCTCCTTTTTTTGCATCGTCTTTTTTGCCTTCTCCCTTCTTCCCTCCTTCATCTTTTTTGCCATCATCCTTCTTCTTTTCTGGCTCTTTTGCTGGTCCAACAGAGAGGATATCAGTGTGACAGAGTTTCCTCAATTTGGAAACTAGTGAAACTGGATCTACGTTTCCTGTTACTGTTAACTTCTTCTCCTTTGTGTCTATTGCAATTGATTCAACCCCTGCAATAGAAACTCACAGAAATAACAAATCAAAATTGAGAAACTTTACTATTTCAGGATCTGGGCATCTAGAACGTTCACGATTGCTGTAGAAATATAGCGTATAATTTTACCTTTAAGACCAGACACTTTTTTCATGGCTTTTTGCTTGATTTTCTCGTCTAAATACTCCAACTTCAGTACTACTTTCTGTAAAAGAAGAAGAAGCAAAAGTTTAGAGATTAAAGCTCCAATAAAACTCAATCAACTTATCAAAAACATATTTCTACAGATAAATTCATAATCCACTCACTGAACATTGCCCAGTCTTAGAAATCAACAAGCCAATAGTAAGCAGGTAGTATATACTTTGTATAAAGTGCGCAAATAGAGTTTTGAGTCTAATTTTTACTAATATTTCTCAAGAATAAGGATCTGTAATAGAGGAAAAAAGAAACAGAGAAAATACGCAGAAATCAGAGAGAGAAAAGCTCACATTCATCTTTCTAAGCTGAGAAAATCGATTCTGCCTTTGGGGTGTGGGAGAAAGTTGCAGATCAAGATCTTCTTTCTTAGATTATTCTTTCTATAAATAAGCGAAGGGAATATTCAAAAAGGGATGGGAGAGAAGTACAAGAAAAAGAAGAGAAAGAAAAATGAGAGACGAAACGTGTTGAAGCTGCACAAGTGTAGAATGAGCTTTTTTAGTGCCTTGTATTTATATTGGATTTGATATTGTTAAGTGGTGAGTAGAGTTAGGGACCAAGAAGGATGGAAGGAGGAAGCAACCAAGTCAAGAAAATGTCGAGGATCCAAGTCCAGGGTCAATAATATTTTATGTAATCAAATGTGTGGCTGCGACTCGAATCATACTAAATATTTTTCTCCTTTTCTTTTTTAAACGTAAAAAAGTTGTGTTCACATGGCACTGTTGCAGAGGAGCGCTGTTCAACTTGACTGTAAAAAAAATTAATTTAAATAATTATACAGTTTAAACTTTAATCTAAAAAAAATTGATATATATATATATATATATATATATATATAATTAAAATAATTAGTGCATAATTTATGTATATTGACCAAAAGAAGTAAAACGTAAATTTAAGTGATTATTTGTGTAATAGTCCTTTGAATAAACAGACGACATCGTTCAATTTCTCCTCACTTCTAAATTCTACTGTCGAGGAATACTTCTTTTTGTTTTTCACTCGAAATAAAGTTCTTCCTTCTTTAAATTAGCGTTCATATTTTTATTGTTATTTTACCTGAATAATATGCAGAAATGTAGGTAAGGTTATTTACACAAAATTCTTGTGGTTCGATCCTTTCCTGAATCCCGAGCTAATGGGATTTTGGTGTACCGGGCTGCCCTTTTTTTTACTTGAATAATATATTTTTCGTTTCAAAATATTCAATTTTCTTTTATGGTCTAGGCTAAAATAATAATTCACTTTCTAAATAATAGAAATTGTTAAATATATAATGCTCACAAAAAGCCAAATAGAATGGAAAGGAAAAACTACCATTTTTCCTCGTCAAGGCACTAATTTTAGATACTATAAGAGTTACTCATTTCATTTCTCCCCTACTTGAATGTTTTAATTTGACCTTGCACGTGATCAGAGAAGGATGAGAATAGTTACTATTTTAATACTTATAACATGAGTGAACATTCATAATATTTTATTATTAAAAAGTATATTATTTATTAATTATACGCTCAGTCCAAGTTTTGCTTATAAATTTCATACTATTTAATATCTATCTATCTATACTTAAAAGGAAGAAAGTTTGGCATAGAATTTTGCCAAGTGGAAAAAGAATGGACTGACATGTGGCTATTGTTAGGACAAATTAGTTAATTAGTTAAATCAGTTTCTTTGTTTCAAAATTTAAAAAAAATTAATTTTTAATAAATAATTGCTAAATTAAAAACTGTATTACAGTCAATTCTAGGTATTTTTGAAAACTGTAATACAGTTACTTTTTTTAAATAAATAATTAATAAACTAATTAGTAGGCGTTTTTGAAAACAATATTGCAGTTACTACGTCTATTTAATAGGCCACCTTCGAAAATTGTAATACTATCATTTATTAGGCCTTTTTGAAAACTGTAGTAGAGTTATTAACTTTTATTTACTATTAATTAATTAATGTTAATGTTAGTTAGGTTTAATTAATTTTTTTTTCCAGTAATCTGCCCACGTTTCTGTTCCCCAACTTTGCCATCTAACCCACGTTCATCAGCATGAATTCAACTTCTATCCGCGTATTCCTCTTTCCTACAGTTTCAATTACATGATTTTACAGTTTCCTCAAAATAGTTTTCCAATTTTACAATATATACTATCATTGTTGCTCATTCCTCTGCATATCAAACAGGAACTCTCCAGTATTATAGGTGGTTTTTCTTACATGCCCGCGCGATTGTTTATACATTTATTCATTGTTTTTTCTGTGTTTTTTGTTCTCGCCAACTGTTGATTATTCTGCGATGAACTTGATGAGGCGTAGTAATTGTTGTCTATTATTAACTATGTATGCTCTAAATGGGAGGGTAGTAATTATTTCAATAGCACTCTAAAAAGGAGTAATCATAGTACAGTATATTAATTTGTGTTCTTTACTCTGTTATTATGTGATGAACTTGAAGGTGGCAAGCCATAGATTATGCTCGATTGAATCACAGTACAATTTCTTTCTTCAATTTCTTGAAACCAGAAACAGCCTCTTCCTGGTGGAATCGCATATGCTTAAATGCTTCCAAGGTATTGCTAATTTTCATTTCTCATCAAATCATATATATTGTTTTTTCGATAATTTACCTAACTTCAGGCAGCTTCTGGTTAGCACTAGCTATTAAGAAGAAAAGAAAAAGTAAATGAAATTTTAATTGTATTTAGATATTCTTTCAGGTGGGTAAAGGTCTATCCAAAGATGCCAAAGCTCAGAAATTGGCATTTCAACACTGGATTGAAGCAGTGAGTTACTGTGCCTTCTCCTTTGGTTCCATTTCCAGCTCTTTGAATATTCCCCATTTAATTTGTTGATTTTTGTAATTTTTTTTTTATCTTGGTATTGTTGCACTATAGATTGACCCACGCCATCGTTATGGGCATAACTTGCATATTTATTATGAAGAATGGTGTAAAACTAATTCGGGTCAGCCCTTCTTCTTTTGGTAAGAACTTTGACATTGTTTGTTCTCTCAAATGTTGTTTAAAACAAATTTCAGTGTTCAATATTTTTCCTCCTCCTCCTCCTCCCCCCCCCCCCTTCCTAGAGAAAAGCTTTTCAATTTTTGCAAAAACTAAAGCACCTTTGGATTGGTCTTCCATTTTTTTTTTTTGTAAAAATTGGAAAACTTCTCTGGAAATTGTGTAGCATTTTCCAGGAATATAAAAAAGGACTTTAGACCTAAAATAACCCCAAAAAGTTAACTTAAGGGATGAGAATTGCCTAAGACCATATAAGGAGACAACAACCTATGATTTCCCTACTCAAGTGCCCTGCAATTGAAGTTGTTATTGATGTTGATATAGCTGTTGCTCGTATCGCGGCCTGGAACAGTGATCAGCTGCCTATTTATGAGCCAGGACTTGAAGATGTTGTGAAACAATGCCGAGGAAAGAACCTTTTCTTCAGCACTGAAGTTGAGAAACATGTCTCAGAAACAGACATCATCTTTGTTTCCGTTAGCACACCAACGAAAACTTGAGGACTTAGTGCCGGGAATGCAGCAGATCTTACATACTGGGAAAGTGCTGCTCGAATGATAGCTGATGTATCGAATAATGACAAGATTGTTGTTGAGAAGTCGACTGTTCCAGTGAAAACACCTGAGGCAATTGAGAAAATACTCACACATAACAGCAAAGGTATCAAGTATCGAATTCTTTCAAATCTTGAATTTCTTGCTGAAGGGACTGTTATTCAAGACCTTTTTAATCCGGATCACGTTCTAATTGGAGGAAGAGAAACCCCTAAGGGGCAAGAAGCAATCCAGGCTCTGAAGGCAGTTTATGCTCACTGGGTACCAGAAGACAGAATCATATGCACCAATCTTTGGTCAGCTGAGCTGTCGAAGCTCGCTGCCAACGCCTTCTTGGCTCAGAGGATTTCATCAGTTAATGCAATGTCAGCTCTTTGTGAAGCCACTGGAGCTGATGTTGCACAGGTTTCCAATGCTATTGGTAAGGACAGTAGAATCGGATGCAAGTTCCTCAATGCCAGTGTTGGTTTTGGTACAATTAATCCAGACGCACATGAGTTTAAACATATGAATTCATCTTGTAACACAAATTTTTGTTTTATCTTACATTTGTGACAAACGCCAGAACCATAACTCTTCTTTTGATTTCCATTCGTGGGTTTAAAGTCCAAATAAGTGCAAACCTGTTCCAAGATTATCTAATGTTTCTAACCCAAGAGGAGATACATGTGCTTCTCCTAAAGATTCGAAGTTTTGAAGGAAATTGGGGGATTTTTTTACTATCTCTTGGTTAAATCTTTTATTTTGACCTTAGTATGAAGTTCAAGAAAATATTGCATTATTGGCTCCTCTTTTTTCCGGTGCAGTTGCTTTGCCATATGGATTAGACAACATGTATTTTTGTGTGAGCTATTTATAAGATGTAAGAATCCTTATGGATGTTTTGGTATGGTTACTTAGAAGTTTCTAAAAACTGCAGGTTGGATCTTGGAGATGGCAAAAAGGTTGATCTCAAGGAATGTTCAAGATCTAAGCTTCAGAAGCAAAGTATCAAGTACCTTGGACCTGTATGTATCGAACCTATTGTTACTTACACTGCATATCGTGAAGCTTAATGTCAATCATTAGTTATAACAGACAACTGGCTTAAGTACTTGCGCGGACATTGTTACTCTTTAGTCTTTAAGATTCTGATTAGCACTATTTTACACTATCTGATATGAATATATTTCTTTTGCATGTTCAAGTAGCCTATTTTTGTCCCCCAAGTGAAGTTATTAACTTCTGCATTATCCTTTAGTCGCACTGCCTGATAATAGGCATGCAGTTCCATTGTTTTCTCCTAATATTTCTTTAATCAGCAAGAGAGAGAACATTATGAATATATCGTTGCTGAAGGTAGAATTGTCCATGCCAAAAATGGAAATCTTCTTGACACTACAAAAGGGTTGCCAGGGGCAAAGTGGATTTTTGTGATGAGCACGTCAAAAAGACTATATGCTGGTGAAGTGAGTGGTAAAATAGTTACTCTATAAGTGCTTTTTGCTGAATATCCTTGTATTATTAAAAGGGATAAAGTTTGGTATAGAATTGTGACAAATGGCAGCATAAGAAAATGACATGTGTTAGTTTTAGGACAAGAAGTAGTTATTAGGAGTAATAATTAGTTATTAGGTATGTTTTGTTAGAATTAAAATTAAAATAATTAAATAACTTCT
Source organism: Nicotiana noctiflora (assembly GCA_032618575.1). Lineage (NCBI taxonomy): Eukaryota > Viridiplantae > Streptophyta > Magnoliopsida > Solanales > Solanaceae > Nicotiana > Nicotiana noctiflora. The sequence goes on from JASVEL010009868.1 coordinate 24,510, forward strand.
TTTAAGTAACTGTCATAGAATAGGAAGAAAAAGTAACAATTTATAAGTAGTGGTGTCCTAACCACATGAAAAATAAAAACCACGTTTTTACGAAGTGGTTGTTCTATTTACGAAATAATAAAATTAAATAATAATTTTAAATTTTTGATCTTTATAGAGCACATTTTATTTAAAATAATTAAATATTTTATTTAATTATTTGTATCTATATATAATAAAAGGAGAGGCAAAAATACATTATTAAAACAAGTGGCATAACCACAAAAACCAAGTGGCAATATTAAGATAAAATAAACTAACTTTTTAACTAAAACAAACTTCTTAAATTTTGAATTAATTGATTACTCTATTTGAATTAATAAATATAGTTATATTATGATTAGCTATATTAAAAAACAAAAATACAAAAAAATAACTACACATTCAAACTAGGAGTAGTTTCACGTTGAATTTTTAAAGTTATTTTAAAATTAAAAAATAAGAAAAATTAAATTAGCTACAATAAAAAAATGAAAATATTAATAATTTAAAAAGGCATTATTAAGACAAAATAAACTACCTTTTTAACTAAAAACAAATTAGTTTCAAATTGTAGTTTTAATTTATATTAAAAAATATAAAATAAAAATAAAGAAATAAATATTACCAATTCAATTGGGTGTGGTTTCAATTTGGAGTTTTTAAAAAATGAAAATTAATATATATATATATATATATATATATATATATATATATATATATATATATATATATATATATATATATATATATATATGTGTGTGTGTGTGTGTGTGTGTGTGTGTGTGTGTGTGTGTGTGTGTGTGTGTGCGCGCGCGCGCGCGCGCGCGTGTGAGGGTGTGTGTGTGGTATATATAAAAAGTAAAATAAATAATTATATGATGCCAAGTGGTATAACAATAAGACGCTAAGTATTGATTTTTAGAACAAAGCTCCAACAAAGTGAGTGTTTTAAAATTATTTTAAATAAAAAACAAAATTAAAAAATAAAAATTCCCAATTCAAATTTGGGAGTAGTTTCAAGTTGGAGTTTTATGAAAATATAAAGCACATTTTATTTATAATAATTAAATATTTTATTTAATTATTTATATCTATCTATCTATGTATCTATTTATAATTAAAAGTAGAAGACAAAAGCGCCTCATGAAGCCAAGTGACAAAATCCGAAAAAGACACTTGGCATTTTAAGACATTGCTCCAAATTATTAGAAAGTAGAAATAGGAATTACCATTTTATAAAAATCACCAACTACTCCCACTTCCTCCACTCCCTTTCCTTTTAAAAACTAATTGAATTACACGTTTTTTTTTCAAAAATCAAGCAATAGAAACTAACAATAAAAACCACCAACTACTTACACTTCCTCCACTCCCCTAATGTTCATTCTTATATAAATATTTATACAAAACTTACGTCCTATGTAAAATATGGCTACTCACATTGACTTCATCAAATTGATACAATAGAAGTTAAAAGTTCGTGTTGTCCGTTTGTGGGAAGTACCGGATCGTTTTAATCCAGGCATTATTTTCTCTATTGAATTGGTTCTACAAGATGAAAATGTATTTTAATTATTTTTTTACCTTACTAATTCGGGTTCATTTATTTTTCTCATCCAAATTGTTATATCATTATATCATACAAGTTATTGTTGAAAATACGTTATCTGATATATTTTGTTTCGCTTATTATTTGCTCCTCGAATTTCCGTTTCTTTCTCTTTGACGCAAACATAGTTACTTGATTATTGTTTAGTATTCATTCTGAAATTTTTAATTTTACAGTTTTCTTTCCCATGAAAGGATATTAACCGCAACACCTATTTGTGTTCATTACAAGAGTGTAACTTCTGATAGAATGGAAAATCAAATGTATTTTTTTGCATGAGAACAAAAAAAAAGGATTACTACATCATCTACATATATTTGTTAGAGATTACCATGCATCTTAGGTAGCTTCACAGGTTTTCCGACCTTTCTTCAAATGCTAATATAATGCAATTCATTCTTATGTACCAACCTATATTATTCTCAACAAAATTCATCTATTAATTTTAGAATAACTCTTTCTGTATTCGATTGCTAATTCTAATTGTAATAAACATAGTTTTATTATCTCTTTAAACTCTTCTTTTCTTAAAATTAATCCGCGCATCGCGCGGGTACTATACTAGTTAGGTATTAAAAGGGCAGAATATTATCTAAACACGCACTAAAATTAGGAGAGAATCTTGGTATTAATTGATTCTACATTAAATTCAATTTTTAAAAAGGGAAAGGAGATTTCTCATCTGCGTATTTTTCTCCAAAACTACAATTCAAATTTTCGGGTTTCAACAACTCAAAATTGAAAAAAAATTATTCTTCGTCGTTTCTTCTATCACGAGAGGTTTGAGAGACTTCAATACCAGGTTCTGTTTGCAGCATGATTAGGAGTGTTTGAGGATCATGATCCACCACCCTCTACAGATACCCTTATCTTTTACTGATCCTTCTACCGCAACTAATCAACCCCTTCAACATCTTCAAGGCTAAGATATATACAACAACAACAACAACAACTACCCAGTATGTTCCCACAAAGTGGGGTCTGGGGAGGGTAATACGTACACAGGCCTTACCCCTACCCGAAAGGGTAGAGAGGCTGTTTCCGGCCGACCCTCGGCTCAGAAAAAGAGAGAAAATCAACAAACAAAACAAAACAAAACAATGTTAGTAAATCCGTGATAAATCAAATAAATAATTATCTAAACATAAAACCAAAAGTAGAATGACATGCAATAATACCAATCGGTTACTACCATAAGAGGCACAGTACAATACATTAATTAACTATAGAGATTGCTACCAAACCCCACTCAGCCCCTAAAAGAAGCGCTAAGAATTCTAGAAGGCCCTACCCTACAACCCTAATACTTGACCTCCAAACTTTCCTATCAAGGGTCATGTCCTCGGAAATCCCCATTCTAGCCATATCCTGCCTAATCCCCTCTCCCCAATACCTCTTGGGCCTCCATCTGCCTCGACTCGCGCCAACCATCGCCAGCCGCTCACAAGTACTCCTCACCGGGGCATCGACGCTTTTCCTCCGCACATGCACGATTCACCGGAGCCTCGCTTCCAACATCTTCTCATCCACCGGGGCCACCCCCACCTTCTCCCGAATAACTTCATTCTTAATCTTATCCAACCTGATGAGCTCGCACATCCACCTGAGCATCCTCATCTCTGCAACCTTCATTCT